>JAKUCV010005153.1:25259-274586 GCA_028386065.3 Turnera subulata
GATCTTCGTCTTATCTTTCCAGAGAGTCCAAGATCGTAGCAATCCGAGTTGTAGAGCTCGAGATATGAATTTATTCCCGATACTGCATGGTCCAGAAATTTCTGCACGTGTTCTTCGCGTCCTTGGCTTTGATGTCCAACTCTTCTTGAAATTCTTGTGAGATCGATGCTCCTCTTTGATGCCTCTGAAGATAAGCTTGCCATATCCAATCTTGTCTAGGTAATTTGCATCAATTGGTGTTGATCAATTTTTCTCAACCAAGGATATGAATAATGCTTTTATAAGCAATTTTGTTAAGAGTGTTCTTGAAAGCAATAAGAATTGAGAGACAGTCCAAGATATCATTGTCAAGCAAGAAGAAGCTTGGAAGATGCACTTGAAGTATATCATGCAATTTAGAAAGGAGGTGAAACTGAAGGTTTAGGAGTAATGTCTTGTCCGTTAAGTTAGAATCCCTATAAATAGCAAATTAAGAGTTGTGAGTGTGACTACTAGTGTAAGGGGCACCGAGGTGTCGCCTAGTCAATTGTGTAAGGGTTTCAAATTAAATAATAGAGTTGTTTGTGTTGAGTGAATTTCTATATTCTACGATGAGAAAAAGACCACACTGAGACGATATGAACGATATGAAATCATAAGTCATTTGAAGGAAGATCGTGGTTAGTTAATTTCAAATAAATAATAATTTTCGACTCTTGTGAATAAAGAAACTCAATATATAGAGAAAAACTTAATCTTCTTGTAGGCTGATCAGGGTTGAATAAATATCAGTGGTTAAAACTTTAAACACACAAGCTATTTGTTATTTCTCTTAATGGAGAATCTAAAGAAATATAGGTTCCTGTTAAATAAACTTTGGATCCTCAGCATATATTTTTCCTTTTATGGAGGCTGGGATTTCAGTTTCACGCATGCCTTGGCAATATGATTCGTAGTAGGACACACATTATAAATGATAGCTATAATAAAAATATTATACCGAAAGCTGTAACATTCATACTCATTTGGTGGGTTATTTTCGACTCTTCATTATTATATGAGAGCTGTGATCTAGAGGCATTGGATATGAATATAAATGGAGGTATGGATTTATTTAACAGAAAAGTTCTTACACCACCATTGGTTTAGTGCTAACAGAATATAATCTGACGAAATAGGCAACGATGACACTGGTGATATCTATAAAAAGAAAAAAAGAGAATATATCTTACTGCTCTCGACATGACAATACTAGATTGAGGAGGATTGGAAGTTGAATATTAATTTAACAATGGTGCGTGTAGCTTGATCGGCCAGTCCAAGCAATTACAGTAGTGGGTGGTGAACTGATTTCTTGGTTCGCGAACCTGCACAAACCCTACTGTTTACACATGTAACAAGTTAACCCTACATGTCTTTTTGTATCCTAGGCCAAATTATTAGGCCTATTTAATTCAGCCCAAAACCCAAAATTGTGGCTCACAGAATACCAACTTTGATGGACTGCAATTTGGTTCTTTCCATGAGAGATGGTAAGAAGTGTATTTGTTCTTCTTTTTTCCTTTTGGTAAAAATGGAAATAAGTTAGTATGGGATGTTGAGTAGGAGGATCAAGTGATTGATGTTGAGTAGGAGGATCAAGTGATTGATGTCAGTCTTTACCTATAACAAGATATATGTTATATTCTATTGACTGGGAAGTTGGTGGAATGTGATGAACCATCAAAGCTGATGAGCCAGGAGGGATCATTATTTGGCAAACTTGTGAAGGAATACTGGTCTCGTTCTACAAACAACTAAGGTACTACTCCAAATATTTGCAGTGAAGTCCTTAAGCCATCAGGATTGATTTTTTCTGATGGTTACATGGGTCAGGTTTATATCAGTGTCGTTTTTTCACCAAGTTGGTATGCAGAAAATAACTGTTTATAAATGTTTACTTTCCCATCTGATTTTCTAATCTCCCACTCCTCATTCGTCTTTCCCCTTCCTGTTTCCTCTTTCGTGCCCTTGATAAGTATTTTTTATATGTGATTGTCTTCTCTCAATTATCTTTTATGAAATTAGACCCATCAGGTACCCGAAATTAGATTTATTTCTGGTGTAAGGTAACAGTGAACATATAGGGTTCTCCGAGATTTAAGTTGAGAAATAAGATAAGGGTTAGGGCCAATGGATTAAGACGGGGGATGAATTGAAGCGATTGGTTTTTATTGGTAGGTAGTGATTCCTCTAATTTTCACTTATGCCCAAAGATTTCCCACCGGCCAAATTGCACTACCAGCAACTTTGGACCAGCCGGCGATGGAGATTAAAGAGAGAAAGGGACGGCGATGAGAAAGAGACATGGGAATAAAGCAGAGGAGGAGAGGAAGACGAAAATGGATGGAGGAGAGAAATATAAAGAAATAAAAAGAATCAAGAAATAACTAATGTGAATAAAGAAACTCAATATATATAGAAAACTTAATCTTCTTGTCTGTAGGCTAATCAGGGTTGAATAAATATCAGTAGTTGAAACTTAAAACTTAAAACACAAAAGCTATTTGTTCTTTCTCTTAATGGAGAATGAATGAAAAGAAATATAGGTTCCTATAGATTGATCCCGCTCCATCCCTAAAGGGAGCAAACAGAGTATGTCACTAATTTTTTTTTTTTTCCTGAACGCAGCAGCAGAACAGAATAGATTCTGTTAAATAAACTTTGGATCCTCAGTATACATTTTTTTCTTTTTATGGAGCTTGGAATTTCAATTTCACGCATGGCCTTGGCAATAATCCGTAGTAGGACACATCTTCCTGTTCCTGTTACCTTTAGTGTAAATGATCGCTATAAGAAAATATCATACGGAAAGCTGTGACATTCATACTCATTTGGTGGGTTATTTTCGACTCTTCATCATTATATGTAAGCTGTAATCTGGAGGCATTGTATTTGTATATGAGTATAAATGTAGGTATGGATTTATTTCACAGAATATATCTTACACCACCATTGGTTTAGTGCTAACAGAATAATATAATCTAACGAAATAGGCAACGATAACACTGGTGATATCTGTAACAAGAAAAAAAAAAAAAGAACAGAATATATCTTACTGCTCACAACATGGCACTACTAGATTGAGGAGGGTTGGAAGTTGAATATTTGATAATAGTTTTGTCACTGTAGTCTTCCCTCCCCCTTCGCTTCTGTCCCCTAATAAAGATCTCTGTCGCATTTGGTTTATATCTTCTTCAATACTAATAATTACATGACAAGGCCAAGGGAGTTAGCCAACTAATTTGTCAAAATGATAGAGACGGACAGTAAACAGTTAACCACGAGCATCACATGGATCAACCCTTCTTGCTATCGTGTTAGCTAATCTGTCAGTGAGGAAATTGTGCATTTATAACTTTATTCAACTCCCACTGTCTTTTGACCCAGGAAAGTAAAAGTGTGGATCAAAGGAAACAGTCCTTGGTTCATCATGTGGTTGATTTTGTACTCGAATAAACAAACTAAGGTACGTGTAGCTTGGTCGGCCAGTTCAAGCAATTACAGTAGTGGGCACTGATGTGGTGTTGGTAGTTTAGAGATTTTATGATCATAATTTGATGAGGGGCCAGACAGGGAGGCCAGATTCTTTCTTTGAATAAGGACGGTGAACTGATTTCTTGCATTTATTCAAGAAACCAAAGAGAAATCAGGGACAAAAACGAATAACCTTTAAGGTAAGATCACTAGCGATGGAAGAACGAGATTCTGGCATTTTTTTTTTTTAATCAAATATATGCATCATCACATCTACAGTTAGACATCGTTTTAGTTTAACAGCTTGACAAAACAGTGAAAGTGACGAATAGCTAACATCCTCGGCATGAAAGTAGCTATACCATCTTTTATGGTAAGATTGTTGGTAACTTTTGTTTTCTGGTAAGATTGTGTGGCGGCTTCCGCTTCCGGTAAGATTGCTGATGACTTTCGTTTCTGGTAAGATTTTGTAGGTATTGTTAACTGCAACGCTGCATAGAATTTTTATATACGTAGACAAGATGACATTTTTGAACTTAAAAGCTTAAAATGTTTGAATGTATCAGCCTGATAGACATAACATAGGCAGAGAAAAAGGTTTATTGTCAATCTCCAAAGAAATGCATGAATATTTGTTATTCCACCACCTTATGAATCAGAATTCTGATTCTCTGCTTCCTTGGTGACAGATTTATGAAACCACTGAGCATGAAGATGGTGCAAGGATTCCGGAGTACATTTTGTCACAGTTCAAGCTTAAAATTCCAGGGTTTGACCAACCCTTACTCATGTAGCAATCACATCTTGATCATTGCTGTAGATACCCTGATTCTGTTGACTGTTTTGTCCGTCTTCATACTTAAATGGATCACAAGCAAGCATGCATCACCATCACGGTCCGGCCATTTCAATCCAGTGATGTATGTTTCAGTCATTTGCAATGGCATTTTGGGTTTGGCTGGCTTTGGGTTGGGAATATGGATGATGATTGACCAATATGGAAGATATCAAACAATTTTTCCACTTCATGGATGGCTAGCAATTATACTACAAGGAGTGACGTGGTTGCTACTGAACCTAGTGTTGTACCTGAAGAAGCTAATCCATCCATGTTTTGCACTAGTAAAAGTTTGTTTGATTCTGACCATCTTTTCCTCTGGCTTTCTTTGCGTTTCATCACTGTGGGAAGCCAGTGCCAAACAAAATGTGTCAATGCTGTTGGTCTTGGAGATATTATCCTTTCCTGGGGCTATTCTTTTTCTTTTTGCTGACGTTAAGGGACAAACATACACTGATGTTAATGCAGGTGTCGCCAATGATGCTTTCTATGAAGCCTTGCCAGGACAGGAACAGGAGGCAAAAGTTACCTCTGAAATGCAGTCAAATGTGAAAGCTTCCCTTTTTGCTGATGCTGGATTTCTGAGTCAATTGTCATTTTGGTGGTTAAATCCTTTGATCAAGAAAGGTCAAAGGAAAGTTCTGGAGGATGAAGATATCCCACAGTTGCGGAATGCAGATCAAGCAAAGAGTTGCTATCTAATGTATGTAGAGCAACTGAGGAGACAGCAAGGAAGAGGATCTATAGACTCACGTTCTATGTTGTCTATAATCATCTCCTGGCAGTGGAGAGAAATTATGGCTTCTGGGTTCTTTGCGCTCATCAGCGTCATCTCACTGTCCACTGGCCCATTATTTCTGAAAGCCTTCATTGGTGTTGCTTCTGGCAAAGCTACTTTTCAGTATGAGGGTTATGCACTAACATTGGGGCTGTTTCTAGCAAAATGCCTGGAGTCACTGTCAGAGAGGCAATGGCGCTTCCGAACAAGACTCATTGGTATCCAAGTTAGATCTATGTTGTCAGCAGCCATCTATCAGAAGCAACTAAGACTCTCAAATGCCGCTAAGATCACTCATTCCCCTGGAGAGATAGTAAACTATGTGATAGCTGATGCTTACAGAATCGGGGAGTTTCCATACTGGTTTCATCAGATATGGACTACAAGTATTCAGTTGAGTCTTGCATTGGCTATTGTATACTATTCCATAGGGATAGCAACTTGTGTTGCTTTGATTTCGATCATTTTAATTGTGATTGCAAGTTATCCGTTACTCGCATCACAGCAAAAGTATCAGAAAAAGGTGATGTTGGCAGCGGATAGGAGATTGATGGCTATTTCTGAGGCACTTGCCAATATGAAGGTCCTGAAGTTGTATGCTTGGGAGACGCATTTCAGGAATATGATAGAAGGGTTAAGGAAGGAAGAGTTCCAGTGGATTTCAAGAGTTTTGACCGTAAGAGGATACAACGTGGTTTTGTATTGGTCATCTGCTGTTCTAGTGCCAGCCATTACTTTCTGGGCGTGCTACATACTTGGAATTCCCCTTTCTGCTAGTAGTGCATTCACATTTTTGGCGAGTTTGCGCATTGTTCAGGAACCAATTAGGGCAATCCCTGAAGTTGCAGGAGTTTATATTGAAGCAAAGGTTTCATTGGACAGGATAGTGAAGTTTCTTGACGCACCAGAATTGCAGAACAGGACGACAATGGAAAAATGCAGTAGCACAGAGATTGGCAAATCAATTTTAGTCAGGTCTGCTGAAATCTTCTGGCGAACTGATCCTTCTTCAAGGCCTGCATTAAGAAACATAAATTTTGAGGTCAAACCAGGAGAAAAGGTTGCTATTTGTGGAGAAGTTGGTTCGGGAAAATCAACCCTATTAGCTGCAATACTTGGAGAAGCTCCGAAAATCAGTGGAACAGTAAGGGGCAAACACATGCAAGTTGGGCATATACGTATTTAATTATATATACATACATATGGAAGTAGACAAGATTTAAGCCTTATTTGGATGGAATAATCTTTTATTTATCATGGAAGTAAGAAACTAAAACGTGTAGTAGAACAGCATATTTTCATTTTACAATTTACACACTTCAAGCTAAATTAATTATCTACTGTAAAAAAGTTCAACAATTCACAGAACTTCCAAACATCGCAGTGACCTTTTTGTGCCATTTCCAGGTTCAAGTTTGTGGAAGCATAGCATATGTTTCTCAGACTGCATGGATTCAACAGGGGACTATACAAGAAAATATACTGTTTGGATCTGTGATGGATCCACTGAGATATAATGAGGTTCTTGAGAGATGTTCTTTAGTAAAGGATCTTGAGATGCTCCCATTTGGGGACCTCACAGAGATTGGAGAGAGAGGAGTCAATCTGAGTGGTGGACAGAAACAACGGCTCCAACTTGCGCGGGCTCTCTATCGGAATGCAGATGTATATCTGTTGGATGATCCCTTCAGTGCTGTAGATGCACATACAGCGACCAGTCTACTCAATGTATAGCAACTTTCTTTCATTTGCATTAGGATTTACTACCAACTCTGTTGTCTTAGATATAGCTATTATTTTTTACAGGAATATGTCTTAAAAGCTTTGTCGGAGAAGACAGTCTTACTCGTGACCCACCAATTGGACTTCCTTCCAGCTTTTAGTTCTATCCTCGTAAGCTACTCTTAAGGCTCTCTGCTATTTTTTTCATCACTGTTTTCAAGCCTCTTGAGTCATAAGCTAAACACTGTTTACCAGAAAACAATCAGGACAATAATTTGCACAGCATTGATTTCATAGTCCTAGAACCTTGTTCAAGTCAACGTATTTTCTAAACAGTTAATGTCTGCTGGGAAAATCATCAAGATTGGAAGTTATGATCAGCTGCTAGATTCGAGTCAAGAATTTCGAGATCTTGTTAAAGCACACGAGAAAACATTTCTTGAAGAACGAGAAGGTGATATTTCCACAGAAAAGATTGCAACTCGGACCGGGGAAATCCAGAAAGTTTATGTTGGAGAGCAGACAAAAGCAACTTTAGGGGATCAATTGATTGCGAAGGAAGTAAGAGAAACAGGAGATACGGGTTTCAAGCCTTACATGCAGTATATAAGCCACAAAAGAGGCTTTCTTCACTTCTCTTTGTCTACATTACTCCACCTATTTTTCATACTTGGCCAGTTGACACAAAACTACTGGTTGGCTGCTGAAATTCAAAATCCTCGCATAAGCAGAGTAAAGTTGCTCATAGTTTATGCAGCAGTTGGCTGTTTCGTGTCAATCTTTTTACTTCTTAGATGTTTCCATGTGGTTCTTTTGGGTTGTGGGGCTTCTGAATCGATATTTTCTTCATTGGTGATCTCACTGTTTCGTGCACCAATGTCTTTTTATGACTCAACCCCTCTGGGAAGGATACTTAGTCGAGTAAGAGTTTGGAAAACTTTGTTTCCATGCCCTTGAAAAATATTCGCTGGCCTTACATATGGATGTCGTCTGCAGATTTCATCCGATTTGAGCATCATTGACCTCGAGATTGCCTTCAGACTGGCAGTAGGCATAGGAACCACAATGAACACATACCTCAGCTTTGCAGTCTTGGCTATTCTTACCTGGCCAGTCCTATTTGTCATCATTCCCACAATTTATTTCAGCATCCTACTACAGGTTCGTGATCCTATTGTCATTTGACTTCTTTATCCCGAGGTTCGCACCGGTATATTTCTTCTTCTTATTCTCTCGTTTTGCGGAAACATAGAGGTATATTTTTAAAATTATAAAGTGCAGCACACTCATTTTTGTGTTTGTTGGAAAAGTTCTGCACAGGATTGCTAAGCTACTAAATTAATTAGTTCTTTCGAGCTAGGTAACTGTTGTGCTGTGTATTCCTCCATCATCAGAGTTGCCATTCTTGAGAGGTAGTAATTTGGATCATTTTCTGCTGTCATATAGAGATACTACCTTGCTTCTGCAAAAGAGTTGATGCGAATCAATGGGACAACCAAGTCCTCGGTCGCAAGCCATCTTGCTGAATCCATTGCGGGAGTCATGACAATTAGAGCTTTTGGAGAGGAAGAACGATTCTTTTCAAAGAATCTGGAACTCATTGACAAAAATGCAAGTCCTTACTTCCACAGTTTTTGTGCAACTGAATGGTTGATCCAACGCTTGGAAATACTATGTGCCGTAGTTCTCTCATCCGCAACTCTTGCCATGGTTTTGCTTCATTTTGGAGCTTCTGACTCAGGTTAGGCATCTCATATCCTCCATGTTTTGACCTTGAACCTCTAGTATTCATCTGTATAAAAGAAGGCACCAACTCATTTACCTTTCCTGCAAAAATCACCATGCACTCTATCCTAAAGCAAATTCTATTTGTCAGCTAAAAGGAAGAAATATTTCTTCCAACGACAGTACTCAACTTTTTCCAGACCTATATTCTCCAGATCTTCATCTATTCATCTAAATCACGCAATGTTAGTGTACATTTTGCTTGTGACTAACAGTGGCAGTAACAAAGTTTGTCTACTGGTAACTTGATTTGCAGGGTTTGTTGGAATGCAACTGTCAATTGGCCTTTCGCTGAATGTATTCCTTGTCTTCTCTGTCAATTACCAGTGCTTGATTGGAAATTCAATCATTTCAGTGGAGAGAGTTGAACAGTTCATGCACATTCCTAGTGAAGCACCAGAAGTAGTTGAGAGTAACCGACCAGAACCTCAATGGCCTGCTGTTGGTAAAGTTGAAATATGCATGTTAAAGGTGAATGGAGCAAGCTATTTCTATTGTCTTCTGTTCTGTTTTGAGCATCCGGGATCATGATTGCTAACACAAAATGATGTCGAGCAGGTTAGATATCGGCCCGATGCTCCACTAGTTCTCAAGGGTATAACTTGCAGAATTGAAGGAGGGCAAAAGGTAGGTATAGTTGGCCGGACTGGTAGTGGAAAGACAACTCTTGTCAGTGCCTTGTTCAGATTAGTAGAGCCTACTGAGGGAAAGATATTGATAGATGGCCTTGACATCTCCACGATTGGTCTTCATGATCTAAGATCTCATTTTGCAGTCATTCCACAAGATCCCACACTATTTATTGGGTCTGTAAGATACAATCTGGACCCATTATCCAATTATACAGATCAAGAAATATGGGAGGTAGAATTCCTTTCTCACAAATCATGCCATGCTGAGTACTTAAAATCCATCAGATAAACATCCTGATACACTTTCTGCTTATCACTGTTCTTGTGGTTGCATTGTAGGTTCTAGAAAAATGTCATCTTAAAGAGACCATTCAAGATAAAGAAGATGGTCTGGATTCTTTAGGTGGGAATTTCACCCTCAAACTGCGATATTGTAGTTCTCCGGGTTAAGGAAATGGTCCATGATAACATTCCATCTATTTCTGTATTCCAGTTGCACAAGATGGATCAAACTGGAGCATGGGGCAGAGACAGCTATTTTGCATGGGACGTGCGCTGCTGAAGAGAAGCAGGATTCTGGTGCTGGATGAAGCCACTGCTTCCATCGACAACGCAACAGACTCTATCATCCAGAAAACTATAAGAACAGAATTTGCAGAGTGCACTGTAATAACTGTGGCTCACAGAATACCAACTGTGATGGACTGTAATTTGGTGCTTTCCATGAGTGATGGTAATAAGTTTACTATTGAGGAGTAGGAGGATAATGTGCTTAATGTCAGTCTTTTACCTATAACAACATGTTTTTTTCACATTTACAGGGAGGTTGGTGGAATGTGATGAACCGTCAAAGCTGATGAACAAGGAGGGATCGTTATTTGGCAAACTTGTGAAGGAATACTGGTCTCGTTCTACAAACTAAGGTAGTACTCCAAATATGTGCTGTGAAGTTTTTAAATTTCAACAAGTGGTAGTGGAGCCTATTTTTTGAGGGACCTGAGAGTGTAGGAAAAAAAATGGCAATATAGGTAGATACGTTGTGAAAAAAAAAAAAATGCCAACATAGTGGATATTATGTTATGGAAAGTGGGGTTACCATATATGTAACTAAAAGATTAAAAGGGGTTGTTTGATGTGAAACTAAAAAGTCGTTCATCAAAAAGCTGACAAGATGTAAATCAAAGTTGTTGCCAGATATAACTAAAGGGTTGACACAATGCAACCTAGTGTATTGTGGACGATATGTTGTGAAAAATGCCAATATAGATTGTGTGGGTATGAGAAATGACAGAAATGCAAGTCTACAATGCATGAAATCATGCCATATCATCATCCAGAGAGTGTGAAAATTGTTGTAGTCATGTCAAGGAAAGAAAGCTCTCTTGTGTTTTCAGAGAAACAAGAAAAGCTCTACAATGCAGGAGGAGGAATGTTGAAAAATAATGATTTTGATGAGTTGTAGTATTTTTAGGAAAGTACTACATGTAGTTAGACTTGTATTTATGATAAGATTTGATAATTATATATGCTTATGATGTCTATATATATATCCTGTTAATGTATTTTTTTTTTGTTAAGATTCTTATTAGGGCTAGAACCAAACGGTTACCAAGGATGTGGCTCAGAATGGCCACAATGCAACCTGATGTAACACGTCAGGTGTAATGAAATATATGTATGGAACAATAGATATGCTTTGGTGTTATAAAGAAACAAACAATTAACAAATATAAAGAAAAAGACCAGACTGGAGAAGGTAGAAGATCATAAGTAATTTGAACTTTGAAGGAAGATAGTGGTTAGTTAATTTTAAATAAATAATAATTTTCGAGTCTTGTGAATAAAGAAACTCAATATAAAGAGAAAATTTAATCCTCTTGCCTGTAGGCTGATCCTGGTTGCATAAATATCACTGGCTAAAACTATAAACACTCAAGCTATTTGTTATTTCTCTTAAATGGAGAATCTAAAGAAATATATAGGTTCCTATAGATCGATCCCGCTCCACCCCTAAAAAGGAGCAACAGTATATGTCACTAATTTTTTTTTTTTTCCAAACGCAAAAGCAGAACAGAACATATTCTGTTAAATAAACATTGGATCCTCAGCATATATTTTTCCTTTTATGGAGGCTGGGATTTCAGTTTCACGCATGCCTTGGCAATATGATTCGTAGTAGGACACACATTATAAATGATAGCTATAATAAACACAGTAAACACTTAACCACGAGCATCACATGCATCAACACTTCACCATCTTCTTGCTATCGTATTAGCAAATCTGTCAGTGAGCATTTATAACTTTATTCGAGTCCCACTGTCTGACCCAGGAAAGTAAAAGTGTGGATGGATCAAAGGAAACAGTCCCTCGTTCATCATGTGGTTGTTTTTGTACTCGAATAATCAAATTAAGGTACCTGTAGCTTGGTCGGCCAGTTCAAGCAATTATAGTGGTGGGCACTGATTTAGTGTTGGTAGTTTAGAGATTTTATGAGGATAATTTGATGAGGGACCCAGACATGGAGGCCAGATTCTTGCTTTGAAAAAGGATGGTGAACTGATTTCCTGCATTCTTCAAGAAACCAAGAGAAATCAGGGACAGAAACAAATAATCTTTAAGGTAAGATCACTAAGATATGAAAGAACGAGATTCTGGTTTTTTTTATCAAATATATGCATCATCACATCTTCAATTGGACATCGTTTTAGTTTAATAGCTTGGTAAAACAGTGAAAGTGACGAATAGCTAACATCCTTGGCATGAAAGTAGCTATTGTTAGTAATTTGATCCTTTTGCACTACTAGAATTATGTAGAATTAATATAGAAGTAAGATATTTTGTCAAGTTGTATAGATGATTGTAGAATTGTGTAGAAATTATTGAAATATGTGACTCTAAAATAAACAGCATGTATAAATACCTATGTAATTGTAAAACTGTAAGTCTTTGAATGAAGACAATTACTTTTGGAAAAATAACTTTGGCATCTATTGCTTTACTATCTTTGGGAGTTAAAACATAATTCTAATATCTTTTGATTTCAGTTTCCGGAAACATCTTACTGTTTTTTTTCTCCCTTGAGAAACTAACAGTGGTAGCGGAGCGTGAGAGATCTTTTAGGGCCTGGTTTTATTTCTCTTTCACTTTCCTTTTTTCTCACCCGTATAACCAGCCCACCTGCCCACTAAATAAACCACTTTTGAGCATTCAATTTCCTGTCCCTTCACTCCATCATACCCAAAACTCATTCTTGCTAAATTGCTTTCCTCTGAATACAAAACTTCAAACACCCAATTTGCTTGAACTGTAACTCACGAAGGTGGGGAAAAAGAAAAGAAAAAACCCAAAACCCTCAAACTTGATGGCAACATCTTCTCCAACCAATGTCTCTCTCCCTGCACCTCCAGTATTTACTGGGGATAATTATGATTATTGGGCAATTCGCATGAAGGCTTTTTTCATTGCAAATGATTTGTGGGAGCTTGTTGAAGATGGTTTCAAGGAACCAGATGATATTGGCTCGCTAACGGTGACCCAATTGAAGAAGCACAAAGATGATGTTCAGAGGCACAACAAAGCTATTTCTTACATCTACTCATTGGTTTCGGAGCAGATTTTTCCGATGATTGTTGGAGCTGCAACAGCAAAAGAAGCATGGGAGATTCTACAGAAACAATTCCAAGGCTCTGATAAGGTTAGGCAAATTCGTTTACAAACTTTGAGGAGGGAATTTGAAACATTAAAGATGAAAGAAACTGAAACAATTAAAGAGTATTCTTCTCGTGTTCAAGAAGTTACTAATCAGATGAGACTCTGTGGTGAAATTATTCCGGAAAGTCGGATTGTCGAGAAGATTTTGATTACGGTCACTGATAAATTTGATGCTAAAGTTTCAGCAATAGAGGAGTCCAGGGATGTGTCTAAACTTTCAGTTGTAGAAGTAGTTGGATCCTTGCAAGCTCATGAACAGAGGCTATTAAAGAAAGCTGAAAGTGCACGAGAGGAGGCTCTTCAAGTCAAGAATTTCCAGCGATTAAACATTCGAAAGCAACAATACAAGACAGGGGAAGAAATTGGAAAAGTTGCAGCAAAAGAGCCAGATAAGAAGAAGGTACATCCACCATGTGGAATTTGCGGCAGAACGAACCATGAGGAACGTTTCTGCTGGAAAAATAAAATCTGCACTTATTGTAAGAAGAAGGGTCATATTGAGAAGGTATGCAGAAATAAACCTCTGCAGGGGGAGCGAAATTCTCAGCAAGTTCAGCAGCAAGCTAAAGTTGCTGATGTAGAGGAGCAAGAAGAATTATTATTTATGGCTGGAGAATTTAAAAATTCCAACATCAAGGGAGAATGGTACATAGATAGTGGCTGTACAAGTCATATGGCCAATGAAGAAGATTTATTTACAGAGTTGGATCGCTCAATAAAAGTGCCTGTGAAGTTAGCAAATGGTGAAGTCGTGGAAGCTGAAGGAAAAGGCTCAATCAGAGTGCAAACTCCTCAAGGTACTAAACTAATTACTGAAGTTCTTTATGTTCCTAGCCTCAATCATAATTTGCTAAGCGTGCCTCAAATGATTAAGAAAGGCTACTCTTTAACTTTCAAAAATAATTCCTGCATTGTCTTTGATGGTTGTGGAGATGAAATTGCAAGAGTAGTCATGAGAAATAATTGTTTTACGTTGAACTTGAATGGTCACAATGAGCATGCTTATGTTGCTGGGATTGATGAATCAAAATTGTGGCACAAGAGGCTAGGGCACCTTCACATGAATGCACTAAAGTTGGCTGCTCAAAATAGATTTGTTGATGGATTGCCTTTAGTAAATGAAATTGATGGTGTTTGTGAAGCTTGTCAATTAGGAAAGTTGCACAGAACTTCTTTTCCCTCTAGTGCTCAATGGAGAGCCAAAGAGAAGTTAGAATTGGTTCATACAGACCTTTGCGGACCAATGAGGACAGCCTCTTTAGGTGGTAGTCTATACTTTTTGTTGTTTGTGGATGACTTGACACGCATGACTTGGGTGTTCTTCTTGAAAAACAAGTCAGAAGTTTCTGGTATTTTCAAGACTTTTAAAACTCTAGTTGAGACACAAAGTGGGTGCAAACTTAGAAAACTTAGATCAGATAGAGGGGGAGAATACATGTCTAGAGAATTTGATGAATTCTGTAGAGAACATGGAATTGAGCATCAATTGACAGTTGCTTACTCCCCTCAACAAAATGGTGTTGCTGAGAGGAAAAATAGGACCATAATGGAGATGGCTAGGTGCTTGTTGGCAGAAAAGAAAATGCCAAAGAATTTTTGGGCAGAGGCAGTCCACACAGCTGTATATTTGTTAAATAGATTGCCTACTAAGTCAGTGACTAGTATGACTCCTTATGAGGCATGGAGTGATGTCAAGCCAAGTGTTAAACATGTTAGAATATTTGGTTCACCTTGTTACATTCATGTGCCTGAGCAAAAGAGACACAAGCTTGATGACAAGGCTGTCCAGGGAATATTTCTAGGCTACAGCTTGCATTCTAAGGGTTATAGGGTGTATAATCTGAAAACTGGAAAGGTGGAGGTTACTAGAGACCTCAAAGTAGATGAAGGTGCTTTTTGGGATTGGGATAAAGAATGTATTGTGAAGCAAACAGAGTCAAACTCTTTGGATTCTTGTGAAGTAAAGGAAGAGGATTATGACTCTGATACAAGTCCTAAAAAGTTTAGAATGCTTAGTGATATTTATGAGAGTTGTAGCTTTGTGAGTAGTGAACCAACTTCATTTGAGGAAGCTTCAAAGTCGGAAGATTGGAAGGTAGCTATGGAGGAGGAAATAAGGATGATTGAGAAAAATGAAACTTGGGAGTTGGTTCCAAAACCTGAAAATCAGAAAATCTTGGGAGTAAAATGGGTTTTTAGAACTAAGATGGATCCTAATGGGGTGATTTTGAAGCATAAGGCAAGACTAGTGGTAAAAGGATATGCACAGGAGTTTGGAGTAGACTATTTGGAGACATTTGCTCCTGTTGCAAGGATGGAAACAATTAGAATTTTGCTAGCACTTGCAGCACAAAATAAGTGGCAAGTATTCCATTTAGATGTAAAGTCAGCTTTTTTAAATGGATACTTAGATGATGTGGTATTCGTTGAGCAGCCTATTGGATTTGTTGCTGTTGGGAAGGAGGACTATGTTTATAAGCTAAGAAAAGCTCTTTATGGGCTAAAACAAGCTCCAAGAGCTTGGTACACTAGAATTGATTCTCATCTACTGAAAAGAGGTTTTAGAAGGAGTGAAAGTGAGCCTACTCTTTATGTGAAAAATAGTGATGGTGGTGTTTTGATTGTCTCCATTTATGTGGATGATCTTCTGGTCACTGGAAATAATTCAGACTTACTTGATGCTTTTAAGTCTGAAATGATGAGAGCTTTTGAGATGACTGATCTTGGCTTGATGAGTTATTTCCTTGGGATAGAAATCCATCAAAGCTTGGATGGTATTTTTATCTCTCAAAGGAAATATGCTTTAGACATCCTGAAGAAGTTCAAGATGGAGAAATGCAAGGCTGTGACAACTCCTTTGGTTGTCAATGTTAAACTAACTAGAGGGGAAGAACAAGAACCAGTGGATGCCAAGGAATATAGAAGTTTGGTTGGGAGTTTATTATACTTGACTTCCACACGACCAGATTTGATGTTTGCAGCAACACTTCTATCAAGGTTCTTACAAGCACCAAAGCAAAGTCATCTAGGTGCTGCTAAAAGGGTGCTAAGGTACTTAAAAGGTACAACAGACTTTGGCATATGGTATAGTGCCTCTGATGATGCCAAGTTAATAGCTTTTAGTGATAGTGATTGGGCTGGATGTTTGGATGATATGAAGAGCACAACTGGATGTGTTTTTAGTCTTGGCAGTGGTGTTTTTTCTTGGATATCTAGGAAACAAGCTACAGTTGCACAATCTACCGCAGAGGCAGAATACCTCTCAGCAACAGCAGCAGTGAGCCATGTTATTTGGCTAAGAAAAGTGCTTAAAGACCTTGGATTTGAGCAAAAGGAAGCTACTGAAGTTCTATGTGACAATCTCTCAGCCATATCAATGGTTAAAAACCCAATTGACCATGGAAGGACAAAGCATATCAAGATTAAATATCATTTTATCAGGGAAGCCGAAAGAGAGAAGGAAGTTCATGTTGTGTACTGCACTACAGAAAATCAAATTGCTGACATTCTAACAAAAGCACTTAGCAGGTCCAGGTTTGAGTATTTGAGAACAAAAATGGGAGTTATGAGCAAAAGTCTCAAGGGGGAGTGTTAGTAATTTGATCCTTTTGCACTACTAGAATTATGTAGAATTAATATAGAAGTAAGATATTTTGTCAAGTTGTATAGATGATTGTAGAATTGTGTAGAAATTATTGAAATATGTGACTCTAAAATAAGCAGCGTGTATAAATACCTATGTAATTGTAAAACTGTAAGTCTTTGAATGAAGACAATTACTTTTGGAAAAATAACTTTGGCATCTATTGCTTTACTATCTTTGGGAGTTAAAACATAACTCCAATATCTTTTGATTTCAGTTTCCGGAAACATCTTACTGTTTTTTTTCTCCCTTGAGAAACTAACAGCTATACTATCTTTTTGGGTAACATTGTTGGCAACTTTTGTTTTCTGGTAAGATTGTGTTGGTGACTTCCGTTTCTGGTAAAGATCTAGGAACTTTATTTCTATACTGATGACTAATGACTTTCAATTCCGGTAAGAATATGTAGGTATTGTTTTCTGCAACGCTGCATAAAAATTTTATTTATGTAGACATGCTGATATTTTTGCACTTAAAAGCTTAAAATGTATGAATGTATTCAGCCTGTTAGACATAGCATAGGCAGAGAAAAAGGTTTATTGTCAATATCCATAGAAATGCATGCATATTTGTTAATCCACCACCTAATGAATTAGAATTCTGATTATCTGCTTCCTTGGTGACAGACTTATGAAACCACTGAGCTTGAACATGGTGCAAGGACTCCGGAGTACATTTTGTCACAGTTCAAGCTTAAAATTCCAGGGTTTGATCAACCCTTACTCATGTAGCAATCACATCTTCATCATTGCTGTAGATACCCTGATTTTGTTGACTGTTTTGTCCGTCTTCATACTTAAATGGTTCACAAGCAAGCATGCATCACCATCACGGTCCGGCCATTTCAATCCAGTGATGTATGTTTCAGTCATTTGGAATGGAATTTTGGGTTTGGCTGGCTTTGGGTTGGGAATATGGATGGTGATTGACCAATATGGAAGATATCAAACAATTTTTCCACTTCATGGATGGCTAGCAATTATACTTCAAGGAGTGACGTGGTTGCTACTGAACCTAGTGTTGTACCTGATGAAGCTACTCCATCCATGTTTTGCACTAGTAAAAGTTTGTTTGATTCTGACCATCTTTTCCTCTGGCTTTCTTTGTGTTTCATCACTGTGGGAAGCCAGTGCCAAACAAAATGTGTCAATGCTGTTGGTCTTGGAGATATTATCCTTTCCTGGGGCTATTCTTTTTCTTTTTGCTGACATTAAGGGACAAACATACGCTGATGTTAATGCAGGTGTCGCTGATGATGCTTTCTATGAAGCCTTGCCAGGACAGGAACAGGACGCAAAAGTTACCTCTGAAATGCAGTCAAATGCGAAAGCATCCCTTTTTGCTGATGCTGGATTCCTGAGTCAATTGTCATTTTGGTGGTTAAATCCTTTTATCAAGAAAGGTAAAAGGAAAGTTCTGGAGGATGAAGATATCCCACAGTTGCGGAATGCAGATCAAGCAAAGAGTTGCTATCAAATGTATGTAGAGCAACTGAGGAGACAGCTGGGAAGAGGATCTATAGACTCACGTTCTATGTTGTCTATAATCATCTCCTGGCAGTGGGAAGAAATTATGATTTCAGGCTTCTTTGCACTGATCAGCGTCATCTCACTGTCTACTGGCCCATTGTTTTTGAAAGCCTTCATTGGTGTTGCTTCTGGAAAAGCAACTTTTCAGTATGAGGGCTATGCACTAACCTTGGGGCTGTTTCTAGCAAAATGTCTGGAGTCACTGTCAGTGAGACAATGGCGCTTCCGAACAAGACTCATTGGCATCCAAGTTAGATCTATGTTGTCAGCAGCGATTTATCAGAAGCAACTAAGACTCTCAAATGCCGCTAAGATCGCTCATTCTCCTGGAGAGATAGTGAACTATGTGATAGCAGATGCTTACAGAATTGGGGAGTTTCCATACTGGTTTCATCAGATACGGACTACAAGTATTCAGTTGAGTCTTGCATTAGCTATTGTGTACTATTCCATAGGGACAGCAACTTGTGTTGCTTTGATTGCTATCATTTTAATTGTGATTGCAAGTTATCCATTACTCACATCACAGCAAAAGTATCAGAAAAAGGTGATGTTGGCAGCGGATAGGAGATTGAAGGCGATTTCTGAGGCACTTGCCAATATGAAGGTCCTGAAGTTGTATGCTTGGGAGACGCATTTCAGGAAAATGATAGAAGCGCTAAGGAAAGAAGAGTTTCAGTGGATTTCAAGAGTTTTAACCGTAAGAGGATGCAATGTGGTTTTGTATTGGTCATCTGGTGTTCTAGTGCCAGCCATTACTTTCTGGGCGTGCGACATACTTGGAGTTCCCCTTTCTGCTAGTACTGCGTTCACATTTTTGGCAAGTTTGCGCATTGTTCAAGAACCAATTAGGGCAATCCCTGAAGTTGAAGGAGTTTATATTGAAGCAAAGGTTTCATTGGACAGGATAGTGAAGTTTCTTGACGCACCAGAATTGCAGAACAGGACGACAATGGAAAAATGCAGTAGCACAGAGATTAGCAAATCCATTTTAGTCAGGTCTGCTGAAATCTTCTGGCGAACTGATCCTTCTTCAAAGCCTGCATTAAGAAACATAAATTTTGAGGTCAAACCAGGAGAAAAGGTTGCTATTTGTGGAGAAGTTGGTTCAGGAAAATCAACCCTATTAGCTGCAGTAATTGGAGAAGCTCCGAAAATCAGTGGAACAGTAAGGGGCAAACACATGCAAGTTGGGCATATACGTATTTAATTATACATACATACATATGGCAGTAGACAAGATATAAGCCATATTTGGATGGAATAATCTTTTGTTTTTCATGGAAGTAAGAAACTAAAACGTGTAGTAGAACAGCATATTTTCATTTTACAATTTACACTCATCAAGCTAAATCAATTATCTACTGTAAAAAAAGTTCAACAAATTACAGAACTTCCAAACATCGAAATGAAGATTTACCAGAATTTTTTGTGCCATTTCCAGGTTCAAGTTTGTGGAAGCGTAGCATATGTTTCTCAGACTGCATGGATTCAACATGGGACTAAACAAGAAAATATACTGTTTGGATCTGTGATGGATCCATTGAGATATAATGAGGTGCTTGAGAGATGTTCTTTAGTAAAGGATCTTGAGATGCTCCCATTGTTGGCTTTTTGTCCCTGTTGGTGCAACCCAAACAAGGAGCCTTGAAAAACAATTTTTGGTTTTATACCAATTGTTGGCTTTGATCTTCAAATTCTTCAGATTAAGCAAAAGAACATCGATGTTGTGTCAATAACATCGATGTTTTGATGATTCGGAAACTTCAAATATTGGGCAGAACTGGTAAAACATCGATGTTTGAATCAAAACATCGATGTTGCTACAGTGCAATTCTGGAAATTCCAGAATTCTGCAGAAACGCAAAAAACTGGTTTTCTTGGTTACTTTTCAATTTGTTTTCTCACAATTCACTCAATATTTTGGCTTGTAAACTTAATGAACAAACTAAGAAACACTTTGTGAAGTGAAACACACTCAATGCACTCTTATTTCACTTGTAGAATTCAGATTACAACACTCAATATACAGGCAGAAAATCAACTTACAGAAAACCAAGGCTGACTTTCTTGGTTACTGTTCCATTAATTTTCTCTCTAATCTCTCACAATATTTTGTTTTTAAACACTCTGAACATTTCAGAGTAACAATGAAGTGAAACACCAACGTTTTCTAACTTGATTTCACTTGATTAAAACTGATTACAAGACTCTATTATATAGGCAGAAAAACAGCCTATTACACAACCAATCCAACTCAGCTGACCCTACTACTTTAAGTAGTGGGTTTGCTTTTCCTAATCTGATCATAACAACACATCAAATACAGTAAAAGACACTTACCTACCAGACAAAACACATTATCCAACATGATAATGTTGGTTACAATAATCAAATAAAGACACTCTATACCTAACAACTTTAATTAAAGAAACCATATCTTGATCACATCATCAGCTCCACTAACTTATTAATCACACCCCACTAACACTCCACTAACATCATGATCACAATAACATCAGCTTGGTCATACAATCAACACTCCCCCTTGACCAAGCTGGTCTTCATGGTCAGCAAATTTAACAGGTTTTGTTTTGTTTTTGTTTGTTTTTTTTTGTATTGTCTGTTAATTAAAGTATCGAACGCTCCCTCGTGAACAAGCTGCTCTTCAACTTCAACATCAACATGCCCTTCATCAGATTGAACTTGTTTCCAGACTTGAAAGCTCTTCATCTTCTTTTTCTTTTTCCTCTTCTTTGCAGAACATTTGGCATCGAACAACTTATAAAATTCCAATGACTTCTCCTCACTATAAATGTCAATCTTTTTTCTCACTTTAATTTTCTGGTTTCTTCCATTTCCATTCAATTCCAGAGTTCTGCAATCAATAGGCTCATCCTCCACACATTGAATCTCAATAACATCAATTGTTGCAGGTAGTTCTATACCTGAATAATCATTTTCACTCTCAACCTCAATTAATTTGCAATTGGAGAAATCTTTGAACTCCAAACACAAATTCTCACGAACAACAAATCCAACATCATCATTTTCCACAAATTCAATAGCATTTTCACGACTATAATCTGTGAAAATCTTATCAACCAAAACCTCCTTACCAAATAAGGCATCATCATCAACTTCATCAAAACAATAACTCTTACCAAAGAAATCTTCATTTTCATTTTTTGCAATCAAATCAGAGCCATTTGTTACCTCTGATTCGGTGTCTTCTACAAGACCGTCAAAGCAATCTTCCTCTTCAATTTCTTCATTTTCATTGTTCCCAAGCTCGTCACTTTCAAGGAACAGAATCACTTGACTTTTGATAAACGTTTTTCTGTCCGACAAATCCAAGTCGAACTCTTCTTCCAGCTTCTGGCACAGCATCTTTGTTGTCATTGTGTTGAGGTCACAACTATGAAGAAGCTCCCTCAACCTTGCAGCAATTACCCAATCAGAAACCATCTTCATGGTTTCCAACAAATCAAAGACAGGACCCGTAAAAAACGAACCTGCTCCGCTACCAATTGTTGGCTTTTTGTCCCTGTTGGTGCAACCCAAACAAGGAGCCTTGAAAAATAATTTTTGGTTTTATACCAATTGTTGGCTTTGATCTTCAAATTCTTCAGATTAAGCAAAAGAACATCGATGTTGTGTTAATAACATCGATGTTTTGATGATTCGGAAACTTCAAATAAACTGCCGAACAGCTAGAACATCGATGTTTGAATCAAAACATCGATGTTTAGATGATTCGAAAATTTCAAATATTGGGCAGAACTGATAAAACATCGATGTTTGAATCAAAACATCGATGTTGCTACAGTGAAATTCTGGAAATTCCAGAATTCTGCAGAAACGCAAAAAACTGGTTTTCTTGGTTACTTTTCAATTTGTTTTCTCACAATTCACTCAATATTTTGGCTTGTAAACTTAATGAACAAACTAAGAAACACTTTGTGAAGTGAAACACACTCAATGCACTCTTATTTCACTTGTAGAATTCAGATTACAACACTCAATATACAGGCAGAAAATCAACTTACAGAAAACCAAAGGCTGACTTTCTTGGTTACTGTTCCATTAATTTTCTCTCTAATCTCTCACAATATTTTGTTTTTAAACACTCTGAACATTTCAGAGTAACAATGAAGTGAAACACCAACGTTTTCTAACTTGATTTCACTTGATTAAAACTGATTACAAGACTCTATTATATAGGCAGAAAAACAGCCTATTACACAACCAATCCAACTCAGCTGACCCTACTACTTTAAGTAGTGGGTTTGCTTTTCCTAATCTGATCATAACAACACATCAAATACAGTAAAAGACACTTACCTACCAGACAAAACACATTATCCAACATGATAATGTTGGTTACAATAATCAAATAAAGACACTCTATACCTAACAACTTTAATTAAAGAAACCATATCTTGATCACATCATCAGCTCCACTAACTTATTAATCACACCCCACTAACACTCCACTAACATCATAATCACAATAACATCAGCTTGGTCATACAATCAACACCCATTTGGGGACCTCACAGAGATTCGAGAGAGAGGAGTCAATCTGAGTGGTGGACAGAAACAACGGCTCCAACTTGCGCGGGCTCTCTATCGGAATGCAGATGTATATCTGTTGGATGATCCCTTCAGTGCTGTAGATGCACATACAGCGACCAGTCTACTCAATGTATAGCAACTTTCTTTCATTTGCATTAGGATTTACTACCAACTCTGTTGTCTTAGATATATCTATTATTTTTTACAGGAATATGTCTTAAAAGCTTTGTCGGAGAAGACAGTCTTACTCGTGACCCACCAATTGGACTTCCTTCCAGCTTTTAGTTCTATCCTGGTAAGCTAGTCTTAAAGCTCTCTGCTATTTTCTTCACCATCAAGTTTGATTATCACAGTTTTCAAGCCTCTCTAGTCATAAGTTAAACACTGTTTACCAGACAACACTCAGGACAATAATTTGCACAGAATTGATTTCATAGTCCTAGAACCTTGTTCAAGTCAACGTATTTTCTTAACAGTTAATGTCTGCTGGGAAAATCATCAAGATTGGAAGTTATGATCAGCTGCTAGATTCGAGTCAAGAATTTCGAGATCTTGTTAAAGCACACGAGAAAACATTTCTTGAAGAACGAGAAGGTGATATTTCCACAGAAAAGATTGCAACTCGGACCGGGGAAATCCAGAAAGTTTATGTTGGAGAGCAGACAAAAGCAACTTTAGGGGATCAATTGATTGCGAAGGAAGTAAGAGAAACAGGAGATACGGGTTTCAAGCCTTACATGCAGTATATAAGCCACAAAAGAGGCTTTCTTCACTTCTCTTTGTCTACATTACTCCACCTATTTTTCATACTTGGCCAGTTGACACAAAACTACTGGTTGGCTGCTGAAATTCAAAATCCTCGCATAAGCAGAGTAAAGTTGCTCATAGTTTATGCAGCAGTTGGCTGTTTCGTGTCAATCTTTTTACTTCTTAGATGTTTCCATGTGGTTCTTTTGGGTTGTGGGGCTTCTGAATCGATATTTTCTTCATTGGTGATCTCACTGTTTCGTGCACCAATGTCTTTTTATGACTCAACCCCTCTGGGAAGGATACTTAGTCGAGTAAGAGTTTGGAAAACTTTGTTTCCATGCCCTTGAAAAATATTCGCTGGCCTTACATATGGATGTCGTCTGCAGATTTCATCCGATTTGAGCATCATTGACCTCGAGATTGCCTTCAGACTGGCAGTAGGCATAGGAACCACAATGAACACATACCTCAGCTTTGCAGTCTTGGCTATTCTTACCTGGCCAGTCCTATTTGTCATCATTCCCACAATTTATTTCAGCATCCTACTACAGGTTCGTGATCCTATTGTCATTTGACTTCTTTATCCCGAGGTTCGCACCGGTATATTTCTTCTTCTTATTCTCTCGTTTTGCGGAAACATAGAGGTATATTTTTAAAATTATAAAGTGCAGCACACTCATTTTTGTGTTTGTTGGAAAAGTTCTGCACAGGATTGCTAAGCTACTAAATTAATTAGTTCTTTCGAGCTAGGTAACTGTTGTGCTGTGTATTCCTCCATCATCAGAGTTGCCATTCTTGAGAGGTAGTAATTTGGATCATTTTCTGCTGTCATATAGAGATACTACCTTGCTTCTGCAAAAGAGTTGATGCGAATCAATGGGACAACCAAGTCCTCGGTCGCAAGCCATCTTGCTGAATCCATTGCGGGAGTCATGACAATTAGAGCTTTTGGAGAGGAAGAACGATTCTTTTCAAAGAATCTGGAACTCATTGACAAAAATGCAAGTCCTTACTTCCACAGTTTTTGTGCAACTGAATGGTTGATCCAACGCTTGGAAATACTATGTGCCGTAGTTCTCTCATCCGCAGCTCTTGCCATGGTTTTGCTTCATTTTGGAGCTTCTGACTCAGGTTAGGCATCTCATATCCTCCATGTTTTGACCTTGAACCTCTAGTATTCATCTATATAAAAGAAGGCACCAACTCATTTACCTTTCCTGCAAAAATCACCATGCACTCTATCCTAAAGCAAATTCTATTTGTCAGCTAAAAGGAGGAAATATTTCATCCGACGGAACAACCACAGTACTCAACTTTTTCCAAACCTATAATCTCCAGGTCTTCATCTATTCATCTAAATCACGCAATGTTAGTGTACATTCTACTTGTGACTAACAGTGGCAGTAACAAAGTTTGTCTACTGGTAACTTGATTTGCAGGGTTTGTTGGAATGCAACTGTCAATTGGCCTTTCGCTGAATGCAGCTCTTGTCTTCTCTGTCAATTACCAGTGCTTGATTGGAAATTCAATCATTTCAGTGGAGAGAGTTGAACAGTTCATGCACATTCCTAGTGAAGCACCAGAAGTAGTTGAGAGTAACCGACCAGAACCTCAATGGCCTGCTGTTGGTAAAGTTGAAATATGCATGTTAAAGGTGAAAGGAGCAAGCAATTTCTATTGTCTTCTGTTCTGTTTTGAGCATCTGGGATCATGATTGCTAACACAAAATGATATCGAGCAGGTTAGATATCGGCCCGATGCTCCACTAGTTCTCAAGGGTATAACTTGCAGAATTGAAGGAGGGCAAAAGGTAGGTATAGTTGGCCGGACTGGTATGGAAAGACAACTCTTGTCAGTGCCTTGTTCAGATTAGTAGAGCCTACTGAGGGAAAGATATTGATAGATGGCCTTGACATCTCCACGATTGGTCTTCATGATCTAAGATCTCATTTTGCAGTCATTCCACAAGATCCCACACTATTTATTGGGTCTGTAAGATACAATCTGGACCCATTATCCAAGCATACAGATCAAGAAATATGGGAGGTAGAATTCCTTTCTCACAAATCATGCCATGCTGAGTGCTTAACATCCTGACACACTTTCTGTTGTTACTGTTCTTGTGGTTGCATTGTAGGCTCTAGAAAAATGTCATCTTAAAGAGACCATTCAAGATAAAGAAGATGGCCTGGATTCTTTAGGTGAGAATCTCACTCTCAAAATACGATATTCTAGTTCTCCGGGTTAAGGATATGGTCCGTGATAACATTCCATCTATTTCTGTATTCCAGTTGCACAAGATGGATCAAACTGGAGCATGGGGCAGAGGCAGCTATTTTGCATGGGACGGGCGCTGCTGAAGAGAAGCAGGATTCTGGTGCTGGATGAAGCCACTGCTTGCATTGACAACGCAACAGACTCTATCATCCAGCAAACTATAAGAAGAGAATTTGCAGACTGCACTGTAATAACTGTGGCTCACAGAATACCAACTGTGATGGACTGCAATTTGGTTCTTTCCATGAGTGATGGTAAGAAGTTTAGTGACTGTTGAGGAGTAGGAGCATAATGTGCTTAATGTCAGTCTTTTACCTATAACAACATATATGTTTCATTCACATTTACAGGGAAGTTGGTGGAATGTGATGAACCGTCAAAGCTGATGCGCAATGAGGGATCATTATTTGGCAAACTTGTGATGGAATACTGGTCTCGTTCTACAAACAACTAAGGTACTACTCCAAATATGTGCAGTGAAGTCCTAGCCATCATAACTGATTTGATTTTTAATTCTCCAGTCCTGAAGTCCTTTTATCAAATTTAATTTCCCACTCCTCCCTCCCACTTACTTTCCTGATTCCAAACAAATGAAACAAGTACCACTCACTCTTCCATTTTGCCTACATCTCTCATTTGTAATACGGCGAAAATTCATTTCCTTCAGCCTATTTACTTTCCTCTCTCATTTGTAATACCAACTAGAGTTAAGAATATGAAAAAAAACTATCACGAATAAGATTTATACACCCACAGTGGGCATACTCTATTCATTGGTTTCCCAAAACTAACCCATTTTTTTTTTCTGACTAATCATAGGAATGGACATATGGAGATGCAAAGTTGATGATGACACGGGGACTTTGGCGTACCAGGCACAATTCTGGAAAGACACTGCTCGAGGATAGACTAGTTGTGAATTTATGTAGACGAATAAAAATTTCTGTGGTTTGGAAGGGGTCCAAAAAATCTAGAATAAACCTATGAAATCCAAACGATACTATATGAATATATTATTTTATCAAACTGGCTAATAGGCTGCTTTGCGTTTTTTTTTTCTTTCAGTTGATTCACTCGTCGTGTTCATTTTTTTTAGGCTGAGTTTGGTTTTTCTCCTGATATCGACTTTCTTTGCTTCTCCCAAACAAAGGAAAATCTGATCTTCCCCCTCATTTTCTTTCCATCCCATTCTTTCCTTGCCCTTTCCCCTCCTCCCAAACTGGCTGTTGATGGTTCACACCTGTGGTGTCAATGAGCTTTGAGTACATGCTATAAAGTTACGACCTAAACTAATTACTGGAATATTCACCAAAAATATAGGATCCACAATTTCTAAACCAGCCTCGAGTACACAGCAGCTAAATATACAACTACTAGGCCGCAGCTCTCTGTTCTAATCTAAAGCTCAGTGTCCACTATCTCACCAGTTACTATGACAGAGAAAATGAATCCTTCAATTGAACAACAGCTCGAAGTTCCATGAATTAGAAAATACTTCTAGTAGTTTCACAATGCAATTTCAAGAGTGAAAACAAATTTGACCATTTTTTTTTCTTAATTTGGTCCACATTGGCATAATTTTTAGGATTGATGCATGCATTTTCTTGGTTGCTTCATTTTGGAGATTTTGCCATAAACCATCAAGAAGCAACAAATATTGCTTATGAGGTCAAGGTCCTCCAGGATAATAAAAACAGTACTTAGGGAACATTGAATACATACAATCAAGCAATAAGGAGAATTGGCTAACTTATTTTGGCAGCATATCAACTCTGAGAGTTACAAAAAACCTAGTAAAATATTCACCAACACTATAGGATCCGCATTAACCAAGATTCTAAAACATATCCTTCTACTTCCATCAACCGTTCTAACTGTGAATTTGTAAACGACAGTGTCATCAGAGATAGATACATCATTTCAGCAGGCAAAAGAAGCAAACATAAACTGCAGAAAATGAAGCTGTCCTTGGCTACTTCAAAGGTGAAGAAGAACATGAACCATATCTCAAGAGGCATGCGTTTCTTATTAATTAACAGCTAAAAAACTGTGAGGCTAACCAATATTCCGTTTTTGCCTAGGGAAAGACTGAATCCTTCAAAGAGACATACAATCACAACTCTGAAATTAAACAACATCATCATCATCATCATCATCATTAACAGCACAAATCAAAAATAGCAGCAACCAAGCAACCCATGATGATAAATTGGAAAACCTCAATTGAAAGCTCCATTACCAGCAGCAGCGGCATTGCTCTGGCGAGCAAGCTTCGTCCACTCGGTATGGAAAGCCCCGGGGCGATCGACCCTCTCATAGGTATGCGCCCCAAACAAGTCCCTCTGCGCCTGAACAAGATTTGCAGGCAGCCTGGCTCGCCTGTAAGTATCAAAATAGGCTAGACTAGCACACATTCCCGGGGTGCTAATCCCTGCCTGAATGGCCAACCCAACAACCCTCCTCCACGCCGCCTGCCTCTGCACCATCTCCCTAGCAAACTCAGGGTCCACAACCAAGCTAGCCAAGTTAGGGTTCCTCTGGTAAGCCTTCTTGATCCTATCCAAGAACACAGCCCTAATAATGCACCCACCTTTCCAAATCCTGGCCAATTCCCCAAAATTCAACCCCCAACCTTTCTCCACACTCTTTGCCCTCAACAAATTCATCCCCTGGGCGTAGCTACAAATCTTGGAGGCGTACAATGCCTGCCTCACATCATCAATTAGCCTCTTCTTATCCACTTTACCCCTCAAACCCTCAATCTCCACCGTCATCCCGGCCTCTTCCAACACCTCCGCCGCGCGTTCCCTCTCTTCCTTTAGCCCACTCAAGTACCTGCAGTCCAAGGAGGCGGCGATGGTGGGCGCCGCCACGGAGAGCTCCGCGGCCTGCTGGACGGTCCATTTCCCGGTCCCTTTCATCCCTGTCTTGTCGAGGATCTTGTCGACCAAGTCCCCGCCGGCGAGGTCGTCCTTGACGCGGAAGATGTCGGAGGTGATCTCGACGAGGAAGCTCTCGAGCTCGCCGCGGTTCCAGTCGGCGAAGATCTCGGCTAGCTCGGCGTTGGAGAGGCCGCCGACGTGCTTGAGGACGTCGTAGGCCTCGGAGATGAGCTGCATGTCGCCGTACTCGATGCCGTTGTGGACCATCTTGACGAAGTTGCCGGAGCCGCCCTCGCCGATGTAGGTGACGCAGGGGCCGTCGTCGACCTGGGCGGCGACCTTGGACAGTATGTGCTGGATGTTATTGTAGGCCTCGCGGGATCCGCCGGGCATGAGGGAAGGGCCGTTGCGGGCGCCGTCCTCGCCGCCGGAGACGCCCATGCCGAGGTAGAGGAGGCCGCGCTCGGAGGCCTGGGCGATGCGGCGCTCGGTGTTCTCGTACCACTCGTTGCCGCCGTCGATGATGGTGTCGCCGGGGTCCATGTGGTCGGAGAGGGCGGCGATGGTCTGGTCGACGGGGGAGCCGGCCTTGACGAGGATGATGACGGATCGGGGGCGGGAGATGGAGAGGACGAAGTCGCGAGGGGTGTAGTGGCCGGTGAGGGGGAAGGGGCCCTCGGATTGGGCGCGGTGGAGGGTTTCGTCGACCTTGGAGGAGGTGCGGTTGTAGACGGAGATGGGGAAACCTTTCTCGGCGATGTTGAGGGCCAGGTTCTGGCCCATCACGGCAAGGCCCGCTAGCCCAATTTGGGATAGAGCAGAGGCTTCCATTGTTAGTAAGTACTAGAGGCAGCCGCCGCGGCCGAGAAATGTAGAGGAGGAGGAGAAAGAGAACTGGAGGAGAAGGAGGAGGAGAGTTGTGTTTTTTTTTGGGTTGGTGGAGTGGAGGGGGGGTTTAAGATATTTTTTTTTTTAAAGAGGGGGGATGTTTTGGCGGACTCGTCGAGATAGTGAAAGGGTAAGCGGCTTAAGTACTAACGAGAAGGTGTCTTGACTCTTTTTGTGATGATGTCTTCCTTTCGATGTTTCCTATGCCAACCTTTGCCTTTGCCTTTGCCTTACCATTTTAGTGTTGTCGATATAGGAGGAGAGTGTCCCATTAGCATTACCAATTTACCATACCAACTACAACTACAACTACTGCTACTGCTAGTATCTAGGACACCGAGTGTCGTGGGTTGCTTTGCTTGGTGGTTCTATCAATCAACAATATAAATCATGATTTATAAAATTAATAAAAAAATAATATAAGCTGGCTGGATTTTGGCAAACAATAAATTAAAATATACACTTCGCTTGAGTTTTTGAGAGCTGATTTGGTGAAGGAGAGGTATGTAGGTCAAGTCTTGTTTGTAAATTGTAATCGACAAGTTGTATTAGTAGTTGGCCTTTCGGCCATTGATTAAACCAAAGAACGGAAAATGATCCCATTCATTGGGCTCCAATATGATGAGTACATATACAGGTAGGTCCATCAACCAAATTGCCACGATAGTAAACCACGAATCGGTGGCCCCTATAAGCCCGGGGTGAAGCGTAAAGAAATGAATTGCAATCCAATTAGAAATGAAAAAAAAAACATTTTAAATTTTAATAGTTAATAAATAAACTTAAAAAAATTGCATTGCCAAAATTAACCTTCCAGTTTAATGAAATTTCCACCAAGAGTATTTTTTTTTTTTTGGGTCATAAAGCATATATATTCAAATGTCATAAACTTGTTACATGAAAAGACTTTAGGATCACTCTTTTAGTTACAATTGTCCAAGTGAACTCAGCAAGTAAAAGTATATAGTACCTACTGAACTCAGCAAGTAAAAGCATATTGTGGTACTATGTACCAAGGTTATAAAACCCGGCCCGGCCATAAACCCGGCTTGGGCTCCGGGTCACGGGTTAAGAGGTTCAACCGGGGTAACCGGAGTCCGACCGGTTGTAATTAAATAATATTAAAAATTACATTAATAATATATCTGGAAGGAGAAAAATTGAAAATAAATAACTCTACGCAGAAAAAAAAATCCAATCCTTACGAGCACAAGGGCTAGTCTAATTTTAAAGTACAAATCCCATAATAAATCCATACATAACACATAAAAATGGATACATCCTCTCTAATATATTCTAATTTCATCAATCATCATTGTCATCATCCATTTCAACATTACCAAAGCTTTCAAAAAAATTGCTTGAACTTTCAGTAGCAAGAGACCTTAGATTAAGGTTGGTAGGCACAATTTTGGAGGGATATGCTCATCATCTTCATCACCTATAATAAAATAAAAAACGATTATCAAAGCATATAATCAAACTTTAAAACCAAGGCACAAAACAGCACAACATAGAAGAGTTTCTACTAAAAGCTTTGGTTCGGGCCTTTTATCAAACAGGTGGCGTGCAAACTCACAATGCCCCAATTTCACCAAACCACACTCTAACAAAGTAGTTATAACAAAAACGAAACAAAGGACGTGCCAAACTACAACCCAAAGCCTCTAAATTCCCCAACCAAAACAAACTGCTTTAAAAACAAAGTCAAAAACACACACTCCATCAACATTAACAAACAAGTAAGAAGGAAAAAAAATAGAAAGAAAATGAACCAGGTTCTGCCCGTCGCCGATCATCTTCACGAAGAATAGCAGGAGAGGAGACGACGAAGATGACAAAGCCGACGAGAAACCCGAGGAGGAGGAGGTGGAGGAGGACGGCCAAAACGACAATGAAGACGAGGCGGAGGAGGACAAGGAGGAGGAAGAGGAAGAGGAAGAGGAAGGATTGGCATCGGAGACGCAGGGACCGGAGAGGCTCTTAGGGGACTTGGCGTTACCGGTGAGGCTGTTGGACGAGGAATGGACGACGAGGGATTAGAGTCCTCGTCATCATCGTCCTCTGTCAATGGTTCTTGCAAGAACAATCTTTGGGAATTAGGGTTGTGGGAGAGAGGATATTCAATTGATTTGGGAATTAGATTTTTTTTAAAAAAAATCTTGTGGCGTCGAAGAAAAAGAGAAAAAAGAATCCAAGAATTGTGAAGTGTGACTGTGAACTGATTTATATGTTTTCCTGTTTTAAAACCATCCAGCCAAAAATAGACCAAACGACGTCATTTGGCTGCAAAATGTGAAAATGAGGAAAAAAAAAGTAAGAGGGGGATTATGTCCAACCCGGATGAACCGTAACCGGGTCAAAAAACCCGTGAAAACCGGAGAACCCGTCACGACCCGCCCGGGTTTTGAAAGGCACCAAACCGCAAGGAGTAAAAACCCGGACTGGCCTCCGGGTGGCGGTTAACCGGGTCGGACCGGCCGGGCCGGTCCGGGTCTTATAACCATGCTATGTACAAACTTGATCTACATGACTAAATAACAACTTTGAAAATGCACAAATGCATTGAAAGGCGGACATCAATTTCAACTCTGTTGTAAAAGAATGGAATTTATGGAAGGATTTGGGAGAAGAAGAAAAAGAATGGAGGAAGATGGTAGGGAGGAACTCGGGTTACAGACCTGTTCTTCATCTTATTTATTTCTAATTTTCATTCTCTTTTATATAATACAAATGGAGTAGACAAAGTTCAATTTCGTCCCTCAAAATGACATTCACTACATTTTGATCCCTCAAAATAATAAATTTATAACACTCCCCCTTGAATGTCATTATGTATTGGGTAGAATATGCTTTAGGGAGAACTGCCTCATTAAAAACCTTACCAAGAAAAACCCAGTGGGATAAAAACTTGGTGAAGGAAAAAAGAGTGCAGTGCGTATCCTTCTCCCCCTCATTTTGGCCTCCATAGATTTCCTGATATCGTTGCATGCCGATCGTCCTTGTCAGCTTCTGGTGACATGTATTTTGTCTGATCATATCTTCAATTGGACAGAGTTGGCAGCATAATCTTCATAATTTTGTCGTTGGAGCGTCTATCTTGCCATCTTGCTTTTGTAGTCCCGATGATATTGCAATATCATGTGTAAAGTTGTGGTTGATGTCCGTCTCTGCTTTATGTGGACTGAATAAGGGATCCGCATCTGCAAAAACAGCTTTACTTTCTTTCGGGTTTACTGGATTACACATTTGTTATTCCCCGAAGATAAGAGCAAATACATATAATGCCGATAGGCTTAAATCAAAAGCTTCAGGCTTTATGTTACAAGCAATACATATTGCACTTAGACAGGGTACTCCAGGACCTGTCTAATAGCACGGTATTTGGAAGCTTCTTTGGGGGTTCCAATCATAAAAAAAAATTTATCCATACTCAAAATGATTTAAATTATGTAAAGATCAGTTCAATTCCAGGGTACTCCAGGACCTGTCTAATAGCACGGTATTTGGAAGCTTCTTTGGGGGTTCCAATCATAAAAAAAAATTTATCCATACTCAAAATGATTTAAATTATGTAAAGATCAGTTCAATTCTATTTTGTAATTTCCCGGGAATTAGTTGCTTCAGGCAACTTGGATCCTTCAGGGATCTTCATGTATATATCATGACTCATGGATCCATAATAATAGGCTGTAATAGCATTCATTAGATGCATTTCTAATACTTTTCACATACTGCCAGACAAAAGTAATTGTATCCACCACAGGGGAGTATATCTCCTCATAATTAATACCTGGTTATTTGGGTAAAACTTTGTGCCATAAACCGTGCTTTATATCTCATATTCTTTTCCGCACAAATTCCCATTTTATGACCAGTTGGATTTTACACCTTCTGGTGTATGGACTACAAGTCCGGAAACTTCTCGCTTCGAGCGAGTCTAACACAGCCTTTAATCATGTTTCTCTATTTTGGCCAATCATACTGCGCCTACAATCGTCAAATGTAGGTTCATGATCCTCATTTTATTTAGCGCTATAAATAAAACAAGTATTCCGTCGACGGTTATTTTCACGTCGGTTCCATCTTATTTCTGACAATGTAATTGAGATCTTATCATGCTTATTTATTTCAGGTACCTGAGTTACTTCTGGAACTTTATCACTTTGTGTCAGAGAATCAAACTCTTCTAGAGGACTTTTAACTCAAACCTCGACTGGAGGCCATATTTTTCTTACTGGGGCCATCTTATCACATTTGCTCCTTTTTCTCTATTGATAATTTTTTTTCTTTTTGGAACCGAGTATAAACTATATATTCATTTGCATACTTATATTGTTCTTCAGGAACATCAATTTAAACAGGAGCATTTGTAGCTGGTCTATGGTCACATTTAATTCAAATGTGTCTGGCAATTGCATATCAACTTTCCTGCAAATGAATCATCTTCTTTTGAACTTCAGGTTCACATTAATTTATATGAGGATCAACATTCATATATATTATGCATTTCAACAAACTTGATCCAGCTGCTTCTTTCTCCCCCTTGATGTTGGGTATACACACATATTGAATTATCAATAAGCAAATCTTGCTATAAATGAATCTCCAATCTTTTAGTCAATAGTCTCAATAATGTTGTGATTTGATGGAGATTACCCAACATCTATTCCCAACCTTCTTTAAGGACCAGATTAACTATGCTGCGGTGGAGTATAATATACTGTACAACCAACGGTCCGAAGATGGGAGATATTTTGTGACCAAGAACCAATGGGGAGATCTTATGATCTTATAATATCTTATTGGCTTGATGCACATTTACTGCGTATAAAATACCATAGTCATATGTCATCAATGGTCCTGCGATCAATTGTCAATATGGCCCAGATCACTTTGGGTTTATTTCCAATGATATACATTCTTCATTGAAGAAACATACCAGCATTATCTAGACATTAGTCTAATAACATGAGTAGGGATATGCACTTGCAAGTGGCTTAATCATTAGAACAAGTGCGCACAATGCCAACTTGCGTCACATAATAGACCATCTAGTCGATGCATCGTAAAAATTACCTAGATGGTTAGCACCGCGGATTTATCAGTCCGCGTTTATGTCCCTGAACTATTCTCAAACTTGCTGGTGATACTAGGCCATTCTCATCTTAGGAAGGCCGTATAATAACTTTCGCAGCAAACAAACTCATAGAAATTCATTGATTGTAAAACTTCTGGTTTTTCAATGAATGATCCAATAAATTTTGTGCATCATTATTAACCCGGGATGGCCCATCCGGTCATGCCAAACAATAAATCCATGAACCAACTTCAAGTTGGTGCCAGCTTCAGGCTGCGCAAGCTGTGTATCTAAACACTTAAAATTGCTAGCTCCAAGCTAGTGCATTTCAGCTTCTGGCTGGATATGTTAAGTTTCAATTACTCAACTGCTAGCTTCAGACTGCAATACATGTGTCAATATTAGGCTTGTTCCTGCCACTCATGTCAGAAAAGATCAGAATTATTAGACAATAATTAAAGTAGTGGCAAACTTTTCCAAAAGCAAAACCTCGAAGCTTGAAAAAACTTTGGAGTTTACTGACAACTAATGCAAAATTTTAATTACCGAAAAATCTTCTGGATTTTTTCCGGAGACAGAAAAGGGTCCACATTTGAGAAAACTGACACCTAGCTGTCTAAGCTCAGACTATAAGAAGGGGAGGCGGAAGATGCAGAAAAACTCAGTAAAATCAACAAGACAAGAAAAATGCCTTCCCCAGCTACTGTTTTCTTTGTTGAGGGTGCCTCTCTAGGAAGAAGAAATAAGCTAGCTTATAGCATTGTAAATGAGCAGCAAGAGGAACTACCGAATGATCTGGCGAGAATTCCTCATTTAGTGTTTGTAGATGAGCTATACTCGTCTAGGTTCTTTGTGACTCCAATGGAAGAAACTTTCTTCCTGGAGGACCAAGGCAATCTCAGGACAAATTTTTATGGCTCAGCTAACTCTATAATGTTTTTCATATCTGCTAAGATGCAGGAATTTCAGCTAGAGCCTTCATGTCAAATTTTAAACCAAAGCAGTTATTATCAGGTTTCCATGATGGCTCGGAGCGTCCCAAGGGTGACTGCGTTACCACCTACATGGCCTAAGGTACGACTTTTATTGTGGAATTGCAAGGGTATAGCAAGAAGGTCTCAAGACTTTGTGCGTACCTTAAGGGATCTGAAGAATCAGTACAAGCCTAACATGGTACTGATTACTGAGACTTTGTGGCAAGCAGGAGAGAATCATGGTGTGATTCCACTTCGTTTTCCTCCAACGAATCGGTTTGAGATACCTGGAGAAAACAACAGGGGTGGTATGTGGTTCTCTTGGAACGACAGTGTAAGGGTCAACATTAATGGTGAGGCTCAGAGTTTCAGGGTTAATGTTGAACCCAACAGATAGATTACTTGTTTAAACATATGTATGAGAACCATTCTTCTTTGAATGTTCTCCAGTTATGGATCTATTTTTGCAATAATAATATGTATGTTTACTTTGAGTTTTTTCCATTTATTATCTCATTTACGCCCACAGGCACAAGTAATTATATTGTCTTATTCGCTTCATGGAATAAATCTGAGTCAATTCATTTGGGATCCATAATAATTCATTTTATTGCTGGGGTGTCTGTACTCGCGTAAATATACGATCTTCTAGATCATATTAAAACATGCGTTCTTCAGGAATATATTCGAATTTATGCTCTTCTGGAGCGTGTTAATCATATTTTTCATTTCGAGATGTCATGATATGCTATATTGACATCCACACACATGTAATTCTCCCCCTGGGATGTCAATTTTACATTGTCTTCGAGGCTAATGCTTCAGGCATTATTCTAAGAAACAATTATAAAGTACTAAAAAGTAAATAAAATAAATTGCAATGCGTAATAATTTAAACTGAACATAAAAATAAATTGAATATAAAATGAATTGTTAAGCAAGTATAATATCCACCTTCTGGTGGTCATATAATTGCCATCTTTTGAACGGTAAGACTTCCAGTCTTCGTTGTATTTTTCTTTTCCCGAATCTTATGGACTCTTTCATTTAGTCTTTCAGACTATTCTCATTTAAATGCATTTTTGCTTTTAATGCCATTATAAATTTCTTCCGGAAATTTTAAGGGCCTCAAATTCAAATAACATAATTGAATATGTAAATGCTTAATTAAAATAAACAAGCAAGGGGCCTTTTAATAATTACCCCAAGTAAAAATTAAATTATCGCAAATTAAATACGATGGGCCTTATACGAGCCCAATAAAATCGTAAAAAAATAGGCGGCTTAGCCGGCCAAAAATGAATAATGGGCCTTTTTAATAGCCCAATCGGAATTTAAATAAAAACAGAAAATATGCTTACTCGATAAATCTTTCAACAATAATATATATAATATATCATATTAATTCATGGGCCTTTTAAAAATTAGCCCAATAAAAATTAAATAACTGCAAATTAAAGGCGATGGGCCTTATATGAGCCCATTTAAAATGTAAAGGAAAGCACTAAAATAAATACAATAGCCTTCCGGGCTTGCCGGGAAATACCGAGATGCTAAATGCCGGGCTCGTCGGATCCCGACCGAACACTGTTCATGGTGCTGGATTCCGGCCAAAAATTACTGTTCACGCCGGATTCCGGCCAAAAATTACTGCCCGTGAAGTTAGTGAACCACACATCAACAAATCCTTTTACAAAAAGAAAAACAAATAAAACTCCTCGCCGGCCATTGCACCCACGCCATGTCGGTCAAGAACACCGACAACTACAGAAGCAACTCAAATCCACAATCACGGAAATTACGCTAAAATTATACCATGTATATGCCATCAATCTAGCATAATTGTTGCTTTGTGCATATAAATAGAAATCACAGCCGTAATGTGTGCTTTCAATTTATTATTTACTATCTACTCTCCTTTTTTTTCTTTTGACTTTACAGAATTAATTGTATTTCTTATATTAAAATGAAGTCATAAAGAGAACCCACACAAAAAAAAAAATCAAATTCCTAACAAAATCACTACCGGTGAAGAGAGAGATCTACCTACCGGTGAAGAGGGAGGCGGCGGCGAGGGGGCCAACGCCGGCGACGACTTTGGTTCAGGTGGGGGTGCGTTCGGAGCTGCGGTGCAGGCAGCAAGGTGGCGGCGGTTATGGGCAGTGCCCGACCCGTCGGGTCTGTGCAAGCGAGGAGTGGCTGTAGCCACGGGGAGGAGCTCGCGGTCGGGCGTGTCTCCACGGCGCAGTGGCGCTGCATCCAGTGGTGGTGGGCTGCGTCGGGAGGGTGGCGGCAGGCGAGTGGAAGGAGACAGACCCGGTTGTACAGAAAAACAGATCCGGGTTTGCCATCGGGTTTCCTGCCGTAGATGGCGCGTCCGGCGGCGGCTGTGGACGGGTGAGGAGCCGTTGTGGTCGCGGCGACCCGTGGAGTCTGATGGTGGTGGTGGTGCATCGAGTTGAGGCGAGGAGGCCGGCGCCGGAGACAAACGGCCGGCAGCCTCTTTTTCCCTTTTTTTTCCTTCCGGTTACCGTTTCTGCCCGGATTTTTTCTTTCATGGTTGAGCACAATTCATGCTGATAACATGTTGTAAAAGAATGGAATTTATGGAAGGATTTGGGTGAAGAAGAAAAAGGATGGAGGAAGATGGTAGGGAGGAACTCGGGTTACAGACCCGTTTTTCATCTTATTTATTTCCAATTTTCATTCTCATTTATATAATACAAATGGAGTGGACAAAGTTCAATTTCGTCCCTCAAAATGATATTCACTACATTTTGATCCCTCAAAATAATAAATTTATAACAAACTCCCTTTATTACTCCCCCTAGATATCTTAAAAAGGTAGTTTAGGATGACTTGTAGCTGATTCGTACCAACATTGCCTCCCAAGAGTAGAAGTCTACTCTTTCATAACTTATAATTCAATCAGGGGCGGATCTAGAGGGGCAAGTAGGGACCAAGCCCCCCTAAAATCCGTTTAGTATAATATATAATAGTAGAAAGACATAAGACTTTGGCTGGCCGAGTAGCTAAGGGCGCTTCCAATTGTCTTTCCATACTTGGCTTTGAAACTCAACCTCACCTTTCCTTTACTTTTTCTTTGTGAAAATTCTTGATCGTTTCAAAAGACCTACCGATCTATCCCTTGAAAATTGCACTTTACATTACATAGGACTAGACCTGGCAATTCGTATTGTCGTGTCGAGTTCGTGTCAGATTGAATAGGTAAACGGGTTTCGATTCTTTAACCCGACCTGACTCATTAAATAATCATGACGTGTCATGTCCAACCCGTTTATTATTGGTCGGGTTCGGGTTGACCCGCAGGTCACTTATTAAATCTAACAAGCCTAAAAATTAGTTTGATTTTTTTCTATTTTGCACAAGTCATTGAATATTTAGCAAATAGGCATATAATTAGATTTTCTTCTATATTAAATAAATTATAAATTATAGAATCATAATATAATAAAATACTTTTAGATAATTTTAGTAACTTTAGCCTTAAGTGTTAAATAGTCTTATATTAAATTAGTAAAATATCTATACACTAAATACAATCGGGTCATAAACAGGTACCTATCGGGTATTTTCGTATCGTGTCGAGTCGGCCCATTTAACTAAACGGGTTGAAAATCTCTGACATATACCTGCTAATTTCATGTTAAATTCGTGTCGGGTTGTCGTGTCAAGACATGTTTTGCCTGGTCTACATAGGACCTAGAAAAAAACCATTCAAACAAATATGGATTAGGCTTGGTGTCGCGCTCCCTTTCATCAACGTCGTCGTCATCATTGATGGCGCCGCTGCCCCACCCACTCCCTTAGCCGTGGGAAGTGGTAGTACTCAGAAAAAAAACATGCAGGCTGCAAACTTTTAGATAAGCGAAGCTTTTCTCAAACAAGCAATTTCACGCACTAAAAATCTAAGGGGGGTAAAACCTCGGACATATCAGTTGAAGGGAACTCCAACACCCACCCGAAATTTGGAATTCAAAAGCCAACTTAAAGTTGAAACTAAGTAAATAATGATGCTTCATCCGAATCCAAAGGGATAAGGAGTAATAAATCTCCAATCCAGAGGGGATTGCAAAAGTTTGAGACTAAAGAGTCCTTTTTGCATAGAAGACTAAAGTGGAGTATTTGAGAAAATAGGAAAAAAATCTAAAATCTAGTGAAGGAGAGATTGATGAAAGGTTTTACATCATGGGTTTATAGGGTTGCTGACATTTCCTTGAGATTTCGGAGTTCACTCATTTGGATTTGGCCAAAAAAACTACTTGCTAATCTGATAATTGGTTGTTGTTTGATGTGTACACTTTGTGAGTGAGAGAGGGAGAGGGAGAGGGAGAGAGAGAGAAATTGAGGGATACTTAAACATATCTACAAAATTCTAGTGGGACCTAGAGAATAGAGCTCACATGTTTACGTATTTCAAAAAAAAATGATATGCGCGTTTTCTATTAGAATATTTTCTTTTATATTGCCCATATAATATTAGCTTTTATGTAATGACGTGGCAAAATCCTATTGGTCAACTATTAGGGTTTTTTAATAGACACTTGATGGGGTGTATAAATACAATATTATGGAATAGGTCCTCTCTCTCCAGTCGCTCAACGTTTTGTTACACCATCTGGCAAACGTTGGAAAGAAAGACAGAGGCAAGAGAGAGAAATATATTCCTCATGAAGGCATCAAGACAAATCAAGAGGAGATTAAGAGAATTTAGAAGACAACATAATCGATTTACCAGGTATGTTTTCAACCTCATGTTATTAGTGGGAGATAATTAGTTCTAAGATCTAATGGATATTATATTAATGTTTGAATTGGAAATTAAATTATCGTCTCTTGATTCCTAATTATTATGATTGTTTATGTTAATTATCTAACATGTGGTAGCGGAGCATGGTTTAAGAACAATTATCTTCCCTAATTATGTGTCGTGATAGTTATGTGTTTTAAGCATATAATCTCAATCGACTATATACCCATAAATCCTTCCTTGAATGCTAAAGTAATTTATATTGGTTTTTGTTTTGATTGAGTATTCATGGAAAACCATAAATCGCATGTGTAGCTGGCGGCGATTTGAAATCATGTATGTGCATTATATGACTTCAAATCATGTATGTATATTATGGCTTCCAGTAAGCCTAATATAAATTAATGTTTTCGATTGGATATTACGTTTCCATCCAATCAATTGAACGTTAATGTTATTGTTAAAACTTTCAAAAGTACAATACGAACTATGTATTGTTGGTCAAACTTGATTACTTGGATGTATGAGATTATGGATTTGTTACTTTTGATTTTATCGACAAATTGCCTCATAATTAAATATATTTATCATTGATAATTGTGTATATTATGGGGTTAGTTGTTTTCTGTGATTCATGTTTACCCAGAAACGATTTACGACAGTGGTGGTTTTCTGAAAATTTTTGTTCCTTTTCCACTTCAGTCCAGATCTTATAAATTTTATCGTTAAAGCCCCTCAATACAGATTATAGTTTAATCCTTATTGTTTGTTCTTTATGCAATTGAGTCTAAAAATATTTTAATTATACATTGGACTTGTTAACGGTTTCTTTTACATAAACATCTTTATAAGAGTTTGATATCTATTTATGTATAATTTGTTAGTCACCAAAGTGGCCAAATTAGAATATTTTTTAGATATCAATTTTTAAGAAAAGAGACACTTAAGTAAATATTTTGATATCTATTTTATGTACAATTTGTTAGTCACCAAAGTGGCCGAATTGGAATGCTTTATGGATATCAAAATTAAGAAGACTAATAATTTACTCATGAGTATGTGATGCAATTAATGTGATGGCATGATGGTAATAATTTATTTTATCATGAGAAAATCAAGTTTATTTTCATAAAATATTTAAGGATTAACCCAAAGGTTGATTAATCATTTTATGACTATAAACATAAAAGGTGGTCGATTAATTTATCTATTAGTCATGTTTTGTATATCCAAAGATAACATACATGTCTAATTAAATATATTAGTTTACCAATTATGTTAAATCTACTCAAGCATCAACTATGGTTTTGGTTGTATTGGTATATTTTCCAAAGGAAAATATTAATATATACAAAATGTATGTAGATTGAAATAATGAATTGTCTATTTATGTGAGATTTACGATATTAAGTTACTCTTCATTCGCAAGCTTAAATTGTTATTAAGTTATACGGGCTTGACGATTTATGAGACAAGTCTAGCTTCATTAAAGTTCTTGGAATCTAGACTTATTACCTTTAATCAGTAAGCCCACTGCTCTTATTGATTAAAGCAGTACTAACGAAAGCATTAAAAAAAAAACTTTCCATAAAGCAAAGGAAAGATGAACATGCTAAGCTTTATGTTTATGCGAATGATTATGAAGAGTAATATTAAGTCACATCTCCAGAATGTCTATTTTAGCAGCAAGATTGTATAGTATGAGAATAATTATGAATGATTATTTCCTTGTACAATTTATTGATCTTTTCTTGCCTATTGAGTGTAGTCCATTCTATTTTCTATAAAGCAAAAGAGAAATAGAGTGTGACATAATTAAAAGCATACTTGCTTAAAAAGAGGCGAGACTTAAGAGCAAGGAAATCATACAATGATCTCATATGTTGCTCAAGAGCTAATGAAAAACTAGGAAAGAAAGGTGAAAAGAGCTATAAAGGATCATTGAAAATCAATGGATCATTTGCTCAAATCCACAATAACGAATAACGATAAGTGTCATTAAGAAAGATAGACACTATTATGTGGATTGTCTTAATACAAGACATGGTTCAAAACGGAAAAGATAAGCTCAATGCTTGAATATGTTTTGAATCAATCTAATTAAAGTTTGTTATATTTCCTAGTAGATTATGTGGATGTAACATCTACATTTGAGCTTGATGCAAAATTTATGTTTATGTAGGAAGCCAATATAATGCTCCAATAGAGGCCATCAAAACTTTTTGCATGCTTTTACAGTGAAGACCATCAAGTATTTTTAAGTATCGATTAAATACTCATTACTTTCAAATCTTGATTTATTTTTCAAAATTTTATTTTTTATGTTTACAAAATTAAGAATGGGTGTTCAGCATGTAGAAAATTTTATTTTAATATTTTTGGTACTTTAGGATGGCCTTCGTAAAGTGGATATTGGTTCCTTTCATATAGATATTTTATTAAATTTGCATCATAATGATTGTTCAAAATGTAGATTAGGTGATGGAAATTTTACTCAATTGTGACATAAAGATTTAGACATATGTCTAAGGAAAGAATACAAAGATTAATAAATAATGAAATCCTATTAGCTGGATTTTATTAATCTTGGCAATTGTGTGGTTTGTATTAAGAAAACAAACTAGACAGGCTTAAGAAAAATTAGCCACAAACACCTAGCTCTTGAGGTTATATGAAGACATGTGATCTTTCGATGTATCAATTTTTATTAATAATCTTTATCATCTTTACCAATATCTGTTCACATTATGTTTTGGTGTGTCTATTGTATGTAAAATCTCAATTGATAAATGACTTAAATGTATTTATCAACAAAGTTGAGAAACAGATAGACCAAATGATGAAAAATATTAGGTCTGATAGAGATGATAAGTATGATGAGAAGCATAACAAATTTGGACAAATTGTTGGCCCATTTGTTAGATTTTTTTTAAAAAGCATGACAAGATGGTACATTGCAACTGAATTTAGTTACTGAGAGATGAAATGTACCATTATGAAAATTGTTATGAGCATAATGAGTAATTTATTATAACCCTCATTATCATGGATGTATACCTTGAAACTCACCATTTGGTTATTAGATATGTTTCTATTATGATGATTCCAAGACTCATTTTGAGCTTTGGATAAATAAAGAAATCTAGTCTAAAGCACCTGTATGTATGAGGTTGCTTGGTGAAGTGAGGATTTATGATCCATGTGTAAATATACTAGACTTATGAACATCCAATATATTTATTGGTTATCCAGAAGGTGATATATTTTGGTGTTCTAACCATTTTATCAGAATGAATGAAACTGAGATTGCAAGTTTCATTAAGAATGGTGACATTAGTGAGAGTGGAAAATTTTTAAAGGTTAAAGTTTATAAAGTCTTGTTACATATCTATGTACAAGTGACTTTTACTAGAGTTGTTGTTTCAATAAATGTCGATGAGTCAGACAATTTATTTAGAACAACAAAATTTTCCCACTCATAATGATATAATCGTCATCAATGAATCTGCAATAAGTGAATCTCAGTAAATAAATTGTAAAGATCATATTAAGATGATCTCATAAATTAAGAATATTTATGATTTCATATGCTCTTATGATTTATTTACAAGAGTCTGAATTTGACTTGAGATAAATGAAGGTTCAGTTTCATTTTAAGCCATAATGATTTTGAAATGGGGTTGAAATGAACATATTACAAATAAGTTTGGAATTTAGTAGAGTTGCCAAAATTATATGAAAGAGTTGTATATTATGGGTCTTTAAGACCAAACGCGACTTTATTTGTAATATCGAAAAATATAAGGCCAAATCAGTTGTCTAGTATTATACTTAGTAAGATGGCATTACCTGCAAAGAGACCTTTTCTTTTGTTTCCAAAAAGACTCTTAAGAATCATTATAGCAATAGTGGTTCATTATGATGTGGGGTCAAACCAAATGAATGTCAAAATGCTTTTCTGAATGACATCTAAAGGAAGAGATTTATATAGACCGACTTTGAGTTTCTCAAATGAAGAAAAAGATTACATGACATGTATGTTGATATACATATTTAAGAAAGCTCCATGGTTATGACATCTTTTGTTTAATGATTTCATTACTTTCTTTAGATTCTAATGAAACACAGTTAATCGGTGTATATATCTAAAGATCAGTGAGAGCAAATTAATTTTGTTTATGTGTATTAACAATATCTTACTAGCTAATTACGATCTTGGTTTGTTTATGAATTATAACCAAGAATTCCTTATCTATGAACTTTTGAATATATGATATACTTGAGATATTTTATGTTATTGGAATTTAAATATTCCATAATAGAATAATTAGTATTTTAATTTGTCTCATGATGTGTATATCAATAAAGTTTTATAAAAGTTCAAGATATATTAATAAAAGTTCATCAAGTGATGTTTCAATTCAAAAGGGAGATTTTAGTCTCAATTAATGTTCAAGAAATGAATTGAAACCTCACAAGTTGGAGAATATTTCTTGTGCATTTACTTTGAGATGTCTAAAGTATGCACAAATTAGGAAGATTTAATACTCACATATAAGATGTCTGATTATATTAAAGTGATTAGATACTTAAATCCAAACCCCACTGATTGTTGGACACGTTGAAGTTTATGAATAGTTATTTATTTGCTCATTTTAGATAAAAGAGCAATACCTTGGATGGATGTGACACAAACTGTCATTGCTATATCCACTTTTGCGGCTGGATTTATATAGCTTTTATAAAGCTATTATTTATGGATTATGGCTGCATAATTTTGTTTCAGGACTTGGGATTGTCGACTGTATTGCCAAGTTGTTGAAAACTTATTGTAATAATGTTGCAGCAATCTTCTTCTCTCAAAGCTGATGTGCACTGTAAAGGTGGAAAACACATTATGTTAAAGTACATTATCGTTAAAGAAGAAGTTCAGAAACAAAAGTGTCAATTAAACATACAAGTACTAAGTATGAGTGTGGATCCAATAGTAAGAGGGTTGCCACCTATGACATTTACATTAGATGCCAGTAAGAAGGGTGTTTATTGAAAATCCTCTTCATGATTGATTATAGTAATGTTATTGACACTTTGAGCTCTTGATTGATTGTTTCTGATTTATCTAATTCTGTCTAATTATGTTTGTATGCATACATGATAGTATATAAGGGTGCAGATAGAATTGGTCTTCATTGAAGACATAAAGTGGACCATGACGTTTAATTCCATTTTAAGTAAAGTAAGTATGGAACTAGTATGTGATACATGGAAAGAACCGTGTTGCAAATAAATTAACACGGAACCGCTATGATCCTTATTAGTTTTTGCTTATTGTTGGGATGTTGATCATTTAATTTATTTTGCACATTATGTTATTTGATCATTAAACGTATAATATCATATGTGCCAAGTGGGAGAATGTAAGAATATTTCCTTTTATGTGGCCCATATAATATTAGCTTTTATTTAATGACGTGGCAAAATCCTATTGGTCAACTATTAGGGTTTTCTAAGAGACACTTGATGTGGTGTATAAATACAATATTATGGAATAGGTCCTCTCTCTCCAGTCGCTTAACGTTTTGTTACACCATCTGGCAAACATTGGAAAGAAAGAGAGAGGCAAGAGAGAGAAATCTATTCCTCATGAAGGCATCAAGACAAATCAAGAGGAGATTAAGAGAATTTAGAAGACAACATAATCGATTTACCAGGTATGTCTTCAACCTCATGTTATTTGTGGGAGATAATTAGTTCTAAGATCTAATGGATATTATGTTAATGTTTGAATTGGGAATTAAATTATCCTCTCTTGATTCCTAATTATTATAATTGTTCATGTTAATTATCTAACATTATCAACCATTCTTTGATTGCTCGAAATACTAAATTTAATTTAAAAAATTATTTAGGTACCACTAACTTGTTTTGGACCCAATAGAGAAGGATTATGGTCTCTTAATGAGACGCCCCGACCCGTATTTACTGTACACAGTAAACACGTGCCGGAACTGTGACAACCCAACCCAACAAAGCCCAACAGACTGCATATTAAACAATAAACTGGCCAGCGGCCCAATATCAAAAACCGTAAACCGGCCTCTCGGCCCAACATGGATCTCGTCACCCGAACCCCGGGGACATCAACAACAACCAACTGGCCCAATGGCCCAAATACAACATATACACGGCAGAAGATTTAACAATATGCACAGCGGAAGACTCTTAACTCTCATGACGACATATGCAAAGCCCTATGCAACTAATGGATCCGAGTCCTGTCCGAGGGTACGCTTCAGCTTGCCCCGTACGTTCCTGCACTACAAACAACTCATCCTACGGGATGAAACCCCGCAGGCGAGGGGTGAGTCCGAAACGCTCACCGACGAAAGATAAACAGTGATATATAATCAATCGTAATACTTTTGAAGTAATACAACCATCAAACAGAAGAAACTAGCACATACAACAAAACAGAGGCATCCAACAACAAACAGCACAACAATGGAATCCTGCTAAATCATGTCAAGGCCAAGACCAAGAGAATGCTTATTACTTTTTAATACCCATTTTACCTTCCGGGTCCGTCATTGGACAAGCTAGGGTCGTACCGGGTTATTAACTAATTCTGGATGCCAGGCCCAACCACAATCCGGGATCAACATCCCTATATCACAAATCCGGGATCAACATCCCAATATCTCAAATCCAGGGTCAACACCCCAACCAACTAACCCACTGGCCATGACACCACAGAACTAGTCTCTAACCATCTGGTCGTACCACTACTTCCAAGTGACAAATATAACATCATCTCGAATATTCCTCTTACATCAATCACTAGCCCATATCCTCAACTTACTTCCATATCAACAATTCCAATTCACTAACAGCAAGTCATGTAAATCCAAACACAATTCAACGGTTCAATCAAACAACAAAGCATTTTCAACAGAGCAAATAGTCACATATCAAGACAGTCCATCTTCACATCTGCCAACAAGCACCATAAATATAACATAACCAAGAACATAAATAAGGGAACAATCATAACCCAAACTCATACGAATACTTCTATGTGTGACCTTCTAAGTCTAGCTAACTTTATTATCCTGTTTTAATTTGGGCCCTGTCACGTATCAAGTGTTGGCTGGTCCGCAGTGCCACTTTCCAAACAGGCATCGACATGCCAACCGGATATTCGGCATATCCGAGCCACTGGGTATTCGGTATACCCTCACCACAAGCATCAATCTATCAACCGGATATTCGGCATATCCGAGCCACTGAGTATACGGTATACCCTCACCACAAATATCAACATACCAACCGGATATTCGGCATATCCGAGCCACTGGGTATTCGGTATACCCCCAACCACAGACATCGACCAGACCACTCCATACCAACACTTAATGTCCGTGACGCTAACAGTCTAAGTGAGGTTAACCAAATATTCATTTTTATTACATCACCAATTATCAAATCCCTGAGCAGGCAACCTGCCTCACAGCTCATCTGGATTATCTCATCTTATCACAAATCATCCAAGATTTATAAACACTCCAGTTATAACCAGTAAATAAGCCAATTAACGAAGCATTATATCACAATGTATAATCAACAACATTTAATCAATTAAACCAAGTAATACACAACATACACAGGTCTGACACGATTCAACAACAAACATCAACAATTATTCCAGCAGATCAATCAAGCAACAAAAATACACAAACAACAAGGAAACACACACAGCATCACAGGCACATATCAAGGTTTATCCATCCTCACCTTAGCCGATTACTCAACTCCGGAAATAATGACCGGTACGACGCGGCTCCTCGGGAAACTGCCCGATATCCAACCTATACCACAAATCAATATACACTCACATAAATGCACATATTCGGTATGCAATGATGCCAACATTACGATATATACCCATCCCGGTTCTTATCTGTTATTATTTCCATTTATCGAAAATATTTAACCATACGTATTTCCGAATATAATTTCGGTACCATACTTTAATTAAAAACTCTTTTTCAAAATATATTTTCATAAAATAACTATAATTTCCAAAATATTAAACTCCATAATTTTTCCAGAAAAATAATAAGCTATTTGTAATTTTTAGAAAATATTTATAGTATTTATCTTTTCTAAGTATATATACAATTTAATTTTCCAACACAAACATAATTAACTTTAATTTCCAAAATACATATTTATTTTAAAAAAACACAATCAAAATTTTCCAGACGAAAATAATACTCATATTAAATTTACCGAAATTATTTTTAAGGTATATATATATATATTTCAAATCTAACCATAATGTTAATTTACAAACAGAATATAATTATCTTAATTGAAGAATCAAGGTATATATATTTTTCTAAAACCCAAACCCAGAATATTGCATACAATTTTCCAAAATAATATTCCTATTTTTTTTCCTGAAATTAATTAGCAGTAACTAACTATATATATATATATATATATATATATACATATATATATATAAAATAATAATAAATAAATCAAGCCCAGCCCGGATCCAACCCAGGAAGGGCGCGACCCGCCCGGCTAAAACGGGTCTGCAACACGGGTTTCACTCACCTCGACGACGGCGACGGTGCGAGGAAGGAAGCGAGCACCACCTTGACGTCTGGGCGGCACGAGCGGCGTGGAGGCGGCGAGAAACTGGCGCGACGTCGCCGGCAGGAGGCGCGGGGAGCGAGGAACTCAGATCCGCCGGGTCCTCGGCGGGTTAACGGCGCGTCAGGCGGCGTGAGGCGGTGGAACGCGACGGGGAAGGCATGGGTGAGGTCGCCTCGGCTCTCCGAGCTCGGTGGTGGCGGCAGTGTGGCGAGGCGCGGCCCGGAACCCGTCGACGTGCACAGTGGCAGTGGAGAGGAGGGTGACGCACTGTTCACCGGCTGGATTTTCTTTTTCTTCCTTTTTTTCTATTTTCTCTTCTTTTCTTCTATTTTTTTCTTTTCCTTTTCTTTTTTTCTCTTTTTTTTCCTTCTTCTCCTCCGGCTCTCCTTCCTCTGCCTTCTTTTTATAAACTACAATTTACTGTTAATCATGTGAAGGTTTAATAATGCAATTCGTCTGCATTACGGGCGAGTCCGATCCGGACCAGAAAATAACAGATACCTCCTTAGTTATTTTCCGGTGTGATTTTCCGAGAAATTTCGGAACCCGAAAAATACCAACTTAGGTTCGAAAAATCCGCGGGAAAATCACGAGCGCGGGAAACCCTCGGTTTCGAAAAACTACTCCCGATTTACCTTGAATTAAATACCCAAGATTAATTCAACAGTAAATCACGGTAAATAGACTTTTACAGTCCCGGTAAAAATTCAAAATTTTACTCGGGCTGTTACACTTAAGCATTGGTCGTTACAAATCCTACATATATATAGAGTGTTAAATATATGAAAGGTTCTTGGTGTAGTATTATTTGTTTGGAGAAAACTATTATGTGCATTATTTTTTTCTCTTCAATTTGTTTGGATAGATTGGAAATGAGAGGGAAGAGAGGGAAATGAAGGAGAAAGGAGGAGACTTTTTAATTTAACCTTATTTGAAAAAAACATTAATGAAGATTCCCCTCCATGGGAGAGAAATTTTAAAACTAAATGATGACTTTAGGTTTTATACTTAATTTCTCACATCCTAAAAAATAATTCATAAATAAAGATATTTATGTAAATTGTAAATATTACCTATAGTTCTCATCCATACCCTTTAATGAATTTATCCAAACAAGTTAAAGTTATAATTTTTCCTCATTATTCCCTTCCCTTCCCTTCCCATCCATTCCTCTCCCTTTCCTTTTCCCATTATATTCCTTTTAGCTATTCTGAAATTTAATATGAACTCATTTGTCAAAATTGTCCATTATCACTTTTGAAAACTCTATGGGTCAGCTTGTGAGAAAAGTGCATGCCATATATATATATATATATATATATATATATATATATATATATATATATATATATATATATATATACAACAATTTAGTTTGACTTCTGCGTTCGACTAAAAGGAGAGTCGCCCTTGGTTCAAATCCAATTCGTGAGAAGAGTCCAAACGAGAGATAATAACAGTAAAAAAAAAGGCAATCGGCTAAAATATAAATATTGTTAGTGTAATATGCCCAAAAGCCAATCAATGGATGATTGTACATAGTCATGTAAATACATTAAGGATATTCTAATAAATATGTTTATAAGATAAACGCTTGCACATATTTATAATCCTAGAATATTTTATATTCTTAAATGTCCCTAGTCGATTATTATTATGGATGGGTGGTAATAATAAATTAAGACTAGCGTATGTTGAGAATTATATGAGATATGAATTCTACATACGGGTACAAGTTAGAGAACTTGTGGTCTGGACTGACCCAACATAAGAACACTACATGGAACGTTATATGATTGTCATTAGTGGTTCTTATATGTATTGTCCTTAGACCTGAGATCATCAAGGTTCCCAACATGTGAGTCATATACTTTGATATTACTCTTGGCTATTCGTAACTGAGTAGACCTTAGTGTAATCATTGGGTATATGATATAATGTGTAGTGGGTTTTGTATGATCAAGATGGAATTCGTCCAACCCATATAACGGGTATATTATCAGTTGGGCCTCTTGATAGAGTTGAACTGTAAATGCATGGCCATGCTCGGATTATGTGATATGGTGATATCATTAGTATCCGTTTTACACAATTAACTCGGGGATCAAGAAACTTAGATTAAACATATACGAGATTGACTTATTCCATGTCTCGTGTTTAATCTTGATAATGTGACGAAAGGACGATGACATGCTTTCGAGGCATATTGAATCAGTACTGATCTTGTCGTTTGGGTAGCAATGATGTGTTGCTAGACGCCGCTCATTGTTTATAATTGTAAAATGAGATTTTACAATTATTGCCAAACGTTACAAGTGCCTACAGGGTCACACACTTAGAACTGTTGATTCGAGCTGGTGGTTGAACCATGGTTGGACCGTGGTTCGACCAAGTGGGTGGACCATGGTTGAACCTTGGTTGGACCATGGTTGGACCGGGTCGTTTTTCGCTGATTTGGTTCACTAATTATCAGAATTATTGAACCAGAATTAGTGCCATATGATGTGTAATCCTATATATGATGATATATATAATTAATGCTTAGTGGAGCATTAAGTCATAGTGGAAACATAATCATGAAGGATAAGACATGATTATGTTGGCCAATGACTTAATAAACTATGCATTTCAAGTGTGTATAAATAGGGTGAAGGTTTGATCAGATTTTAGACCAAGCAAGGGCTTTACACACTCTTCACACTTGAGAAAAACACATCAAACACTTTCTAGTCTCTTGCTCTCAAAAATTCTGCAGCTAGCACTGCGGCTCGGGAGTGCTCGGGTTAGTGATCGTGAGACGGTTGCTAGCAGTCATCAACGGTTCGTGTGGATACCGTAGAGGAGCTGGATTTCTTGTCGGGTTCTTGCTGATTCTACACTATAGTTGGGTGAAAGACCTCAACCAAGCAAGGTACAAAAAATTGTTATTCGGTTTAGTTAGCTTCACATGGATCCTCCATGAGTACCGGGTCTTTCCGCTGCATTTTGATTGTCAAGTTTGCATGCCCGATTACTTACAAATATTACGTTCAGTGAGTACTTGCTTATTTAGGTTTTTTTAGTACGGAAGATACATGTATTATTCGGTTTGTTCCCTTTATATAGCTATGCTTTCAAATTGGTCTCTCATGATATTTATACTATTGATTTTGCAATAGGATTAATGCTACGTTTGATCCCTGTGTTGCCCCCTGGATTCGAAGATTCAGCCCTGTGTTGCGTTTTCGTTAATGATCCCTGTGTGTTTCTTTTTTCGTTACTTTTGGTTTGAGTCGCCGGATTCCGTTAGTTGGTGCTGACATGGCGTGCTTTCCGGCGCCACATTAGCATTTTTGGGACCCGCGTGTCAGGTCAAGCCAACAAACCAGAACGACTCGACCCGACTGGTTCCCCCATCTAAAAGACCCATCCAACCAAACCGACCCCAATTACTTTTTTCCTATTTTTTATTATCTTTTCTTTTTAAAAAAATTTTAATTCGTTAATTACAAACTGTTTATTATCTTTTCTTTTTTCATTCTTTTCCCAAATTCCTTCGAATTAAGACAACTAATTTCTTTTTATTAACACAACTATTTTTATAGAAATCCATAAAAAACCATTAACACATAAATCCATTAACACAAAAATCCAGAAATCCAGGGGCATTATATTTTTATTTTTATTAACACAGAAATCCAGAAATCCACAACTTTTATTTTTACTAGCACAGAAATCCATCTGACACAAATATTTTTTATTGTCTTTTTCTTTTTTTATTCTTTTTCCCCAATTCTTTGGATTTAGGGGCAACACAGCGCGGAGGTCTGCTACCGTGTGTGGACGAGGAAGCGATTTGGAGTCGCCATCGTCGTCGCGGGTCTTTGAGCGAGGAGGTTGGGGCGAGTCGCCTAGAGTTGTGGCCATTGTCCTGCTCGGTCCGCCGTCTCCTCGCATCGGGAACTGCCACATGACCCACCAAGGACCGGTGGCCTTGGATCGTGAATCACCATTGTGCGACTCAAGGCGAGCTGCCGCCACTGCCGACGAAGATGCATCCTGCACACAAGCGCCGGCCTAATCAAACACGACCTTCTCCGCCACCGGAACAGATCTAGAGCAGGCGGATTGGGATGCCGTCAAAGTTACACGCAGCAATGCATGCTGCCTTTGACGCTCACCATAGCCTCCTCAATTGGCCGCCCTTGTCGAACGGAGCCGGTGATGGAAGCAACTAACGCCGCCCTCAACTTCCACTTCAGGCGCAACAACCACCGTGCGAGGACGCGAGCACGAAGCCCTTGTCACCCCTGCCTCGTCACGTCACCGCCCGACGCCGACCACCATGAACCGACACCTGCAAAAAAATTTGAAGTGCAACACAGACACAAACCACAATAGCGAGCATGGGCTTGAGTTTGTGGATTTTAATTCATTCTCAGGTTCAATCGTACATGGGTAGGGAAATTTAAGGGATGGGAATCAAATTGGGGCGTGGAGGAAAATTGATAGAGTAAAAGGTGTGCAGAGGAGAAGGGCTTGGTCTTGGGGAGGAGACGCAACAACAGCATATTTTCTTCTTTTTTGGGTGACGGCGACGATGACAGGGGAGGAGGGAGGAGCGGGGACGACGACAGTGACGGGGGTAGAGGAAGGGACGGTGGTGGGGAGGGAGGAGGAGGAGGAGGAGTTGCTTTTTTTTGAAAGAGATTGAAAGAGATGATGAACTTTTTTTGAGAATAAAGAGATTAAAATTTTGTGGAAAAGAATAAAAAAAATAGACGAGGGTTTGCTGCTGCGTTGTTGAATTAATGGGTTATTGATAGTTTATAACTAATGAATTAAAATTTTGGAAAAAAAGATAATAAAAATAAGAAAAAAGAATTAGGGGAAAGAATAAAAAAAATAATCATTTCTAATTTAATGGATTTCTGTTTTTATTTTTATAATGAATTTTTATTTCTTTTTCTTCATTTAGTTATTTATTTTATTGTGCATTTCGGTTTGGTTGGACGGGTCTTTTAGGTGGGGAAACCAGTCGGGTCGAGCCGTTCCGATTTGTTGGCTTGACCTGACACACGGGTCCCACATATGCTGATGTGGCGCCGAAAAGCATGCCACGACAGCACCAACTGCCGGAATCCGGCGACTCAAACCAAAAGTAACGAAAATAGACGCACAGAGGGATCAAAAATAACGAAAACGCAACACAGGCTGAATATCCGAATCCAGGGGCAACACAGGGATCAAACGTAGCATTAATCCTTTTGCAATACCTCCGTTGGTTACATCGGAATAAAATTAATTGTACAAATAAAATAGATAATTTTGAAAGTCAAGGTATATATATAAAAACAAACCGGATAGTACAAATACGTTCCGTACCATTTTTTTTTTCAGAAAATCCAAAAATGATTATTTTGGGTGATTTTAATTTTTTTTTGCCAGATTATTTTGGGTGATGGGGGCGACTAAAATGATGTCTCATATATAGTACCATGTGGATCCCGTTATTAGTGTGAAGGACGGCGAAGCTATAGGATAGAAACAAAATCAAATCAATAGGAGAGGAACAATTTGAATGCACAGGTATGGTATACAAAGGAAACGAACAGGTATAGGTATGTTGCTTATCAAGAACCCAATTTCAAAGGTTTAGAAGACCATGATATATATCTATATATAGATTGACAAAATCCCACCCAAGTCTCTCGTCTCAATACGATAAGTAAACATGGGAAGCAAGCCTATTGATGATGCGCCAGTCTCAGGCACCAAAAGGAAGAAGTACCGTACGCTTTCTATACTTTTCTGCCTGTTTTCGCCTTGCTCTCTCTTCCTCCTATAAGGGTTATTCATCGTAAAATTAAAACTAAAGTGAAACTGCAAAACCAATATATAGTTTGTTTTCCATTCTTACTATTGTAGTTCTAACAATTATATAATTAACACAGGTCCGGTTCTGACTGATGATACTGATTTATTTTTTATGTTTATATATATTTTCTATGATTTGTATAGCACTATTATTAGCTTGGTGTTGTACGTGACGGCATAAAAAAAGAAAAGTCTTCGATGCAACAAGATCGGTTCAATATATTGCCGATAGTAAATTAGGGTTTCTGTTTTGTCTTTTTTGATAACAAGATTATTTCTGTGCAAATGATTAATCTCTTATAGATAAGTACTGTAGCTAGGGCGATTCCAACTAAAACCCTAGAGTACGTGGAGCTACTGATTTGAAAGATAATATATTTGGATGAAAGAATAGGCTTTTATTAGTGTTCTACATATATATGGAGGATATATAAAAGGGATCTTGGTTGAGAAATCGTGGATACGGTAAAATGTGTTATTAGGTTTGAGATTCCAATTCTATATGTTCTCAACTAATGGATGGAGAATGGAGAATGGCTGTTTAAAAAGCATATATATAATATATTACTTCTCTCACTTTAGGTTTTCTGTGTGTATATTCTTTGAGCAATATCCAATGCTATAAATCAAAAGGCCGTGAGTACTGATGCTTTTGGGCAATTTATGCGGCACATCGCAGAACACATCAAAAAAGAAATTGACGATGACGAGGAGGAAGACCTGCACATTTGTGGCACCAACAGTAAGCTCCCTATTTACTTCGCCATTTCTTGTTTCTCCATCTCTTCCCACATTTGTCTCTAGAAGGTAGCATCCCAAGTGTAGCCTGTAAAAAAAGCAACAACAACTCCTCTAGAAATTGATTCAGAGTTCTGGTTTTTTTCCCCCCCCTTAATTGTGACTAATGATTCATTATCGTTTTCATGTGCGTGTAATAGATACTGCAGGCACAGTTAAGGTAGCTCACAGGTAAAGGACGAGATTCAAACACAAAGGTTGTTGCCAAGTTAAAAAAAGGAACTGAACCCAAAAGCTTACAAGCCAATAGTTTTATTCTATTTCAATGACCTTTAAAAAATGTGAACTACAGGAACAAGAGCATGTATAGCAGTTTCATTATGTCCGGAGCAATAATATAACCAACTGCGGTTGGTACCATGTCATGCAGGATTCAGAAAAATTCCGCCAACGGATTATTTATTCAGGATCGAGTTATTCTCTTTGCTTTTGGAGTCAGGGGTGGAAAGATTCGACTCAATGTACTTCAACTCTGGTGGCAAGAAATGGTTTGTTTCTGTGGCTATATACATATAAACTTTCTTTTCCTTTCGGTCAATGCATGTTAGAGATGTTACTTGCCAGAAGGTAAAGCTCTTTTCTTGTGTTTTCTTTTTCATATTTTCCTTTTTGTTTACACTAGGAAACTGTCCCTCCACCCGGGGAAGAAGGCCGATGTCGGCGGCCATATATCTCTATCCTTGGCAATAGAAGAGCCAAGTAACGGTACACCTGGTTGGGAAGTTAATGTTAATGTGAAATTCTTTGTGCTTGACCAAATCCGTGGCCAATACTTGATAATTCCAGGTACAAAACAAACTCACTTAGCTTGGTACTGATCCCCTTGCGCCCGCATTTTGCTATGGTGTCTCTAAACATGAGCTCATATACTCTTGTTGATGCTATAATATGAGCTCATTATACTTGGATTAAGTGCGTGTTTGTTATGACACAGATGCCATTGGACAAGAGAGACGGTTTGATTGGATGAAGCTTGAATGGCGTTTTCCTAATTTGATATCCCATAATACTCTTAAAGATCCTTCAAAAGGCTACCTTGTGAACGATTGTTGCGTATTCGGAGTGGAGGTGTTTATGTTAGGGAAACCTTCTCAAGGAGAGACCCTTTCATGGTTTAAAAAACCTAGAAATGGTCTATATTCTTGGGAGATTTACTTGTTTTCAACTCTAGATCGGTATCTAGTTTCTCCAATTTTCACTGTTGAAGGAAAAGAATGGTACCACAGAAGAAAATCTGAATATCAATATTGTATTTTATGTTTCTTCCCTTTGATCAATCCGTATGTACTAGCTGCTCATTGTTGATTCTTATGTTAATGTACTCAGGTTTTTGTGGCTTCACCCCAAGGGAGATATACTTTCAGATGGGAAACATATCTCTCTCTTTCTTTTTTGTTTGAGTAATCTTCATGGGAGAAAAGTTTTTGTCCATTACAAGCTGAGATTGAAGGATCAGAGTAGTACCAAGCATTATGAAATTACAGGTTAATTAGTCAATTCACTGTCACTAATATGTTTCCTGCTAATCGTTTGTGATAGATGAGTGCATCTTTTTTTTTTTTTGGGTTTTGCAGGTAAAGGTTGGTTTGAAGAGTCGAAGAAGAATTATCAGGGTTGGGCTAACTTCATGCGCCTTGATCTTATCAAGCAGAAAGAGAGCGGATATGTAGTGAATGACTCTATCATCATTGAAGCAGAGCTGATTCACATATCTCCCCTAATAAATACATGACATGAATTATATGAAAGTAGTAATACTTAGTTATAATGACTTTATCTATGCAAATGGCTTTGTTGGTTTGTTCTGAAGGTATTACTACTCCCCTGCCCAGTTGTCCTCCTCCACGGCCTTCCGTTGCAGCTGTTTTTATGTCTTTGAGGTATACTGATTGCGAATAGCATATATGGTTTGTTTTAAATTAGCAAAGTTTTTTAACCAAAGTTTGCCTATATCTTAGCCTTCTAGAAATTGCCTCAGGAGTTGGGGGATATACAAATTCAACAAGTCTCTAGTTCTTGGCCTAGTGTTCTCACTAGTCCTCGCTAATGGCGTTCTTCTTTCTTTTCGGCCATTGAAGTGCCCAATGGGGGAAGAGCTTTGCCTTCTCCTTACTCGCTTAAATACCCCAATCAACCACTCTATTAGCACAATAGTGGATATGGAGGAATACAACGGTTAATCTTGGTGAAAATAGACCAAAGATCAACTACTCTATTAGCACAATAGTGGATATGGAGGAATACAACGGTTAATCTTGGTGAAAATAGACCAAAGATCAAGAGTAATAGAATGATTCTTGATAGTATTCACAACTATGGTTGTATCAGTCTCATTGTGGACTTTGGGAAATTGTTGGGACTTTGGAAATTCTACAATATATCTACAACCAATATGGTGCTTTATTTGATGAAGTGCTTTTACCATTTTACCTTTTATAGATGCATATATTATAAGTTGTACGAAAACTTTTATGTGCGCTTCTTGCCTTCTAAAATTTTTAATTTCACTTAAATGTACACTCAAATTTTGTTCACAAACTATTTTCTATTTATTCATGTAGAGAAAGCTATACTTCAAATAATTTAGTTGCTTTATTGGAATGACAATAAAAGAAAAATAAACTTTATTCTATAAAGTGGAAATAAAATTTGAGCTTTATGGGAGCGATTTCACTTTTTTTATCAATATATTGATTTATTATCATTACTGAATTTTTTTCAATTTATTTATATTATGATTATTTTTATTAAAAATTAAAAGCAAAAAATAATTATGTTATTTGACATCTTTTGTCTTAAATATTTTATTTTACAAGAAAAAGATTATGAACTAGTTGTTTCTACAAACCAAATGCCCCAAAATTTGACATATTGATTACGTTGACCTAAACATGGAATTATTCTATTAATCTTAATTAGTGAACTAACCATATTTAGTAATGGTTCATGATGGCTTTTGATGATTAACAAACTATTTACAATGAATGCTTGAATATACATGTCTGTTAATTGAGAATGAAGCAGGTCCATGGTTTCAAAAAAGGAACCATATCTCTAAACTGCCGCTATCAAGCTTTCTAGACTATTGCAACTTACAGGTGGTCCTCACGCTTAAGTCCCAAATCCCATGCATATATGCTTCCAACTCAAATTGAATGTTAACTCAAGTCAATTTTAGGATGCAAGGAGCCATTGGAAGATTTTCCTCTAACTCACAAGTATATAAGAGGATTCAAAACACCTCTGAAACTTATCCCAACCATTTGAGCAAATTCTGAGTTTGGAAATTCAAGCTTATACCTGTGGTTTCTGATCTGGTTTCGCAATTATATTCAAATCCATTGAAAAGGTAGTTTTTAGGCAAGACTTAGTTTAGTTTTGCTGGGAACTCAAGTCTAGGAATAGATTTAAGTGTAGGTTAGAGCTTAGCCTGTGAAAAGCTTATAAAGGTTTGAACTTAGCATGCAAAGCTTGCATATTGTAAAGGTTCAGGTTGAACCCGCAAAAACCTAATTATAGTGAGTGTTTGAAATACTAAAAGAGGCTCCTTTAGGTAGTGGATGCATTTGGTGAGGGGGAACCAGTCCAAAATTTTCTTTAGGTAGGGACCTCTAATTTGAAGGTCCTTTTGGAGATTATAGGACCTCTGATTTGAAAATCCTTTGGAGGTACCGAACCGCTGAAGGAATTTTGAAGATTTCGGACCTCTGAAGGTCTTTTGGAGATTTCGACCTTTGAGTTTCTAGGTCTTTTGGAGATTTTAAGACCTTTTATTTTCAAGGCCTTCTTGAGATTATAGGATTGCTGATTTGAAGGTCCTTTGGAGATTTAGAGACCTCTGATTTGAAAGGTCCTTCAGTGATTATAAGAACCTCTAATTTGAAGGTCCTTTGGAAAATACCAAAGATAAATTCTGGATTTACCTATATATGCATGTTGATACTTAGCTGGTCCTTTTTTTTTTTTTTATGAAAACGAACCTTTACTGATATTGAAACAACCAGGTGAGGAGGGTCATCAAAGAGATGACTTCCACACCTCAAATACATCACCTAATGAAAAAATAAATACAAAGTTATAGTTAAAAGCAAATACACAGTGAACCAAAGTCTACTTATACCATAACAAAACGACACACAGGTCCATTCCAAGATAAAATGCTTTCTGCCCGAATAAGGATGGCCGGCAAGTCATAAACAAAATTTGGTTGCCATGTTTTAAACCACATCAACGATTTGAACAGGACCAACTCCAGCATCCCCTCCCAAGCCTCTTCTTTTTCTTCAAATATCTTCTTGTTCCTTGTTGACCATACATTCCATATAACAACAAAAAAAATCACCATCCATGGGGCTCTTGCTCTATTTTGATCAACCAGACCCATCCATTGAATAACTAAATCCTCCAAATTGCCAGGGGAAACCCACCTAACCCCCCACCATTCACATAGCTTGCTCCGTATACTCCATGAGAATTTACATTGCACAAATAAATGATCAACAGATTCAATCTCATCATGACAAAAGGAACACATAGCATTCTCACCTTTCACAATATTTTTGCGCATCAAAACCCCTCTTACCGCAATCCCCTGCTGCAGTGCCATCCAGCAGAAGCACTCAACTTTGAAAGGAGCACACCCCATCCAAATCCAAGGCTTTTCGCTCTCTGGGAACAACCTGTTCGCTAGAAACCAGTACCCCGACTTAACAGAATATTCCCCTTTCTTCTCTTCTAACCACTTCCACTTATCTGCCCCGTCCTCACATAAAGATAAGGACATCAGCATACTCCTAATATCTTCGTATTCTTCAGATTCCCAAGAAAACAACGCTCTTCTCCAGGCCATATTGACTACCCGTCTCCCATCGTCATACAGAACTATATCGGCCACAACTGCATCAGGATTGGATGCTATCGAGAATAGTCTTGGATATAAGTCCCTCAAAGCCACTCCATCTTCACCAAACCATTTATCCTTCCAGAATTTACACTTTCTCCCATTTGTAACATTCATACCAATTCTATCCTTTAAACCCACCGAGCCTCCCTCCACCACACATCCCCAGCCTTCACAATGTTGTGCCACATATTAGAGCCTCCACTTGTATCAAAATCTGGCCAAGAAGACTCAGACCTTCTCCCATATGCATTCTGAACAATCTTTGCCCATGAAGGCTCCTGACCAGAACTGAAATCAAAGTGTACATATCTCCACATCCACTTAAACAACAAGCATTGATTCTTGACTAATAAATTTTCAATACCCAAGCCACCTAGTTCTTTTGGTTTAGCAATTTTCTTCCAAGCTACAAGGCATATTTTTCGTTTCTCCTCTGTTCCTCCCCATAAAAAATTCCTTTGCAAGCTGACAATCTTCCTAGCCACACCCTTGGGCAGTTTGAACAAGGATAAATAATATACAGGAAGGTTGCTTAGTACTGCTCTAATTAGTGTTACTCTGCCTCCAATAAAAAGAAACTTACCCTTAAAAGCAGCCAACCGACTCTTGATTCTCAAAATCACCGGATCCCAAGCTTTGATCCTCTGCATATTACTCCCAATATTGAGTCCTACATATGACAACGGTAATTTCTCCACCTTGCTTGATAGTGTTTCTGCCAAACTTTGCACTCTTTGGTCTGATATATTAATTCCCACTACACTACTCTTGTGGAAATTAATACTCAGCCCAGAGAGTATTTCAAAGCATCTCAAACATCGCTTTAGGTTCACCAATGACGACTCCTCATCCGGGCAAAAAAACAACGTGTCATCTGCATACTGAATCAAGGAAGCATCAACATTATAAACTCTCAAATCTTGGATTATCCATGTGCTTGCTGCTTTGTTGACTGAACATGTGAGTCCCTCCGCCACTATGTTAAATAAGAACGGAGACAAAGGATCTCCCTGCTTTAATCCGCGATACGCAATGAACTCATCAGACAGGCACCCATTTAAGAGAATAGCCAATTTAGGATAACTGATGCATCCCCAGATCCATTTTCTCCAACAAGCACCAAATCCCATGGCCTCCATAAGATCCATTAAAAAGTTCCAGGAAACGGAGTCATATGCTTTCCTAAAATCAATCTTCCACATTATAGCTCTTCTTCCACTATTTTTTATCTGGTGGACAATCTCAGATGCTGAAAACACATAGTCTAGGATTTGTCTGCCATCAATAAATGCATGTTGGTTCACACTGATGATTTGGTTCACACTGATGATCTCTTGCATAACATTCTTCAATCTTCTAGCTAGAACTTTGGCCACGATCTTATAGATTCCATGGATAAGACAGATTGGTCTGAAGTCATTGAACCCCTCAGCATCAGCTTTCTTGGCTATTAAACATAGGAATCCACAGTTTATTCCTTTAGGGAGCCGACCAGACTTAAGAAATTCATTCATCAAATCCATCATTCATTTACTTAGTTGGTCCTTGTTGCCTGTTGGACCTACAAGACTAACAAACAGTAGGACCCGGAGAAGTCCAGGGTGTATGACCCTAGATGACTCTCCGATGTCTAAGTTAGAAGGAGGATTTTTTCTATGGAGAAGAGAGGCAAGAGAGGGAGAGAAAGAATTTCAGCGTACCTCTCAACTTAGCATAAGAGGTCTATTTATAGGGGAATTTAGACTCTTGGTCTTCCCAGCTGAACCTATGCTTGAGATTTTATCCTTGACCTGGGCCTGAACTTGTTATTATATGTTATCACAAATTATTTGGGACTCTACGCTCAGCTCGCGATAATAGCTCATTACATTAATGAGTTAAGTCTGAGCTTGCTCCTAAAAAAAATAAAAAATTTAATGAGTCAAGTTCGAGCTTACTAAAGCTCGACTCGTTTAATTTGCGAGTTTGGCTTGTTTTGGTTCATTAGGAAGTGTATAAGATTTTCATACATAGTGTTAATTTTTTTAAAAAAAAATATAAATTAAATTTACTTGATTTAAACTTTTTTTTAGAAACAAAGAGAACCTTCATTCATGAGGATCAAGTTACATCATTGTTTGCAATGGAAAGCAGGTGGGATGGAAAGGCATCAAAGAAGACAGTTTCTTCCGTGTATTGCCGAGCTAATTGTGCAGTCTCATATGCAAGTGCATTACAATGTCGTGAAATATGAATGAAACAAACTTAAAGAAACTGTTGTTTCAAGTGTCCAACCTGAGAAAAAACAAGGTTGAGATAGGAAAAAGAGGGAGCTGAAAATTTTAGTTCCTGAATAATCGATAAGCAATCCGATTCAATGTCAATATCCATGAACCCCATGTAGGAAGCCACTAAAAGGCCATATACAATTAGCTTTGCCTCTGCTATTTCTACTGAGAGTTGTGTCTCAACCGGTTTGGAAGCCAATAATAAGATACCACTTTCTTCATGTCAAAGTGCAACACCCAGGCCACAATTTCTTGTTCACATGCCAGTATCAATATTGATCTTTTTTTTATGCTAAATATTTTTTTTTTTTATGCTAAGTATCAATATTGATCTTATACCATCCTAGGGTTGGTGGAAGCCAGCAAGTTTTAGGTTTGGAGAAGAATCCTTTGGGAAATTGGCAGATTGATAGCTGAGGTACACGTGAGTTACCAGATTAAAAAAATGTGAATATGACTCATGATTTTGTCTTCAAATTGTTGAGCATTTCTAGCATACCAGATTCCCCATAACAACATAATGCAAAGCTCTAGATTTTTATGGTCTTTAGAGTCTCATAGTGAAAGAAACCACGCCTAGAAGGTGGTGAAGGGTTGTAAAGTAATGGCCACCCCGGTCTTCACAGAGAGAAGCCTTCACAAGTCACTAGACCCCGAACAACGTAGGAAAAAGATGAGTTGTAGTTTCCTCCCCAGAGTGGCATCGTGTACAAGATGGGTCAAGGTTCATGCCCCATTTGTTAAGATTGTCCTCTATAGGAAGACGATTTTGAAGCAGATGCCACAGAAAATGACGTACCTTTGGGGGGTGCCTAGTTTCCATATCTGCATCCATGCAATAGGGGAAGCCTCCTGGTTAGAGCTAGTGGAAGTAGGAGTGGAGATGGCTTTTTCGAAGGCAACATGGTTCCACATCTGTTCTCCTGGGATAATTAATTCTTCACTACCACCAGACTCTCATGCCTCTAGCGTGGTGTCCATGGTTTGCCTCCATTCTGTTCAGGTAGCCAACAATCAGACCAGACGTTAATTTGAGTCCCATCTCCAATGCGCCACATCAAACCATCCTTTACGACCTCCTGAGCTGTGAGGATACTCCTGAAAGTGTTGCTCCAGCTAACCACTTTCTTTAGTTGACACATTTTGTTCTAGCTAACCTAGTGGATCCTTCTTTCCTCTCGCCTCTGACCCCACCAAAAACGAGAAACCAGAAAATTGATCTCATCGCATAGCTCTTTAAAGAGAAGGAAACAACTCATAATATACCTACGTATAGCTTGTGCTACTTGATTTGAACCTAAATGTAGAAGTAACTTATTATTTTGTTAAGTTCTCTAAAATTCTAAATTAACATGTAATAATTATCAAGTTGTTAAGTATTTGTCAATTTTTCCTATGCCTAAAAGAGCCGAGTCGAGCCATCAACCTGCCGAGCCTCAATCGTCGAAAGCTCGACTCGACTTGGCTTAGTTCATTTACAGCTCTACAAATTACTCATCAAGAAGGACAATGTGGTAAGAAACCAACTAAACCAACCCCTTATTGCAATTGGCATATAAGGGATAAATTGATTATATATCTGCAATCATTTCTAATTAATTTCTTTTATTGATTCTATATTTTATTAGTACTTTTCCCTTATATCTACTATCATGTTCAAAAATTTGATACAAAAGGTGGACCTCGAGGGATAAGGGAGATCATATCCAATAATTATATATGTATAGAGAGAGAGATTGAAAGGCATAACACCCAATCTTACACACTAATTTGCATATTTTGGTCAATTTCATATATAAATTTGTAACAGGGTCAATCTAATGTATTAGTTTTTAAAATTGGGTCAATTTAAGATATCAGTTTTCAAAATTGAATCAATTTAGTCGTAGTCATTAAAATTGAAAGGAATAACTATCTCTCAAGTCCTAAACCATTAGTTTTTTCGCAATTATGTCCTGTATCTTTAAAAATCCTCATTTGAGTCCAATTTCTTTATTAGTTACAGTAAACAAGTCCTAAATCTAATTTTTGTCTAGTCCTTCCGTCAAATCTAACTTTTTTAAGGTGATAAGTTACATTTGGTCCCTTAAATTTAAGATTTAAAGAAAAAAAAGAATCATAAATAAAAAAATTTAAAATTAAAATGTCATAAATTTTTATTTTTGTTAAATAAATAATAAATATAAGAATATATAAAACTCAAACCCTAAAAATTTAAATTCTAAAACCTAAATTCTAAAAACTAAAAACCTAAAATTTTAAATATTAAAACACTAAAAACTAAACTCTAAATCCTAAAAAAATAAAATCTCTAAAATCTAAATCCTAAAACCTAAGCTCTACGCCCTAAAATCCTGAAATCTTAAATCCTACAACTCTAATTTCTGAACCTTATTGGCCATAAAAAAATTAAAATTTTAAATTTAGCTTTAAGTATCTTGTTTTTGAGGCGTTGTAATTTAAGGTAAAGCTTGAGGGGCTAAAATGTAACTAATTCTCTTAAAAAGGTAAGATTTTACAAGACTTGGTGGAAATTAGATTTAGGACTTGTTTGCTTTTACAAGTAAAGAAATATGAATCAAATGGGGTTTTTTAAAGATACTGAAGAATAATCATAAGAGCTCATAATATATGTATTTATAATTTATCATCGAGAAGAAATGTAAAGAAAAAAATCAAAGAATAGTTAAATTGTCAACAAAAACTACGAACAAGAACAATGACTACGAACATAGTAATAACAGAGAAAAATTATCATAGGAATATATGAATGATGTGTTTGTATTTTATTGTCAACAAGACCTATGAAAAAAAAGAAAAACTAAAGTACAATTGAATAGTTTACATAAATCACCAAAAAGAACAAAGACCATGAAATGGAATAATGAGAAATAAAAATATAATTTAACAATCTCCTTCATCGATAATATAATTTAATAATTAATATTATATAATTTAGAATATCAAAGAATTAACAAATATCATTAAAAATAATTGATTTACAAATTTCTATTCAATTACATAAATTAATTCTAAATAATGCTTATTCATTTCTCTAGATTATACAAAACATTTTGGTTCTTCTCAACAAAATAATTATAATATAGTAACTTATAAGAATTTAAAAAATATAATACCATATCATCAACAAAATAACTATAATATAGTAATAAATAATAATTTAAAGTAATTAATAGTAATTTTAAAAAATATAGTACCGTACCACGTGCATCGCACGTGCAGAAAAACTAGTCTATACTATATATAAAAGCACGAAGTCACAAAACATGCGAAATTGAAATACATAAATACCCTTTTCCTTTTTCATTACTATATTATAATTAATGATTTAATCGTCATCTAACAAATACCAAAAAGAAAATCAAAGAAATACAATACACTACCTTTGCTCAAAACATGCAAAACTGAAATATAAAAATACATTTTTCCTTTTTTATTAAAATATTACAAATAATGATTTTGTCATTATCTAACAAATACCAAAAAGAAAATCAAAGAAGAACAATACACCTTTGCTCCAAGTTTTGTGCTACTCTTTTTCTTTTTTTTTTTTTAAACATAGATACATACTTGAAGTTTCGTTTTTTTTTAATTCTAATTGCTACTCCTTACAACTAATAATTCTTTTCAAAGATGAGTTTCAAGATTCGTTCGTCTCTCCTTCCAATTAATCGTTTTTTATTCCTTTATAATCTTTCTAAGTCTATATTTTATCCATTAAGTTGTCCACCTTGCATCGCATTGGCATGATAACATTATGTGCGCGAAAAAGAATAACAATAGAGAAGATAATCACAATAATTCATGATGGATGTATTTGTAGAGAAATCGAAGAATACTAGAATAGTAAACAAAAAAATAATAATAGAAAATAATAATATAATTTAATAATTAAAATTATATAATATGAATATCAAATGATAAAATATATCATTAACCAATTTTAAAATTTCTATTCTAATGCAAAAATTAATTTTTAAATTTTTTTTTATCTAGATTGTGAAAGAAATTTTTTGTCTATGTTATATATGTGTTTTTTTCGAATATAAAGATTAAAATATAAGTCTTTATTTATATTTTCTGAACAAGTAACAAAAATTAAGACGTTATATTGAAAGAAAGACAAATTAAGGGAGCACTATTAACAATAAAACTAAGAGAAAGAATAGTAGAAACTATTAACAAGAAATAACTACCAAGAAAAATAATCATAACAACTCATAATAGATGTGTTTGTAATTTATTTTCAATAAGAAATACGGTATAAAAAATAAATAAAAAATTGAATAGTCAAACAAAAACTAGGAACACTAAAAATAAATACAAAAGAGAATAATCAAAAGAATTCATGAATATTGACTTGTAGTTTATTATCAACAAGAACTATGAAGAACAATTTAAAAAAAAAACAGTTGAATAGTCAACCGAAAATACCAACAAGAACAAAGACTATAAAAAAGAATAATAATAGAAAAGAATAATATAATTTTAGAATCAAAAATTTATAATTTAGAGTATCGAAGGTTTAATAGATATTATCAACAATAATTAATTTATAAATGTTAACTCTAATACAAAAGCTAATTTTAAACAATTTGTATCGGATTGCCCATAATGTAAAATTTTTTATTTTTTTTGTGTACTTATTTAAGTTCGTATTAGTTGTGAAAAATCCAAAGGTTTAGGACTTGAGAGATAGTTATCCCCTTCAATTATGACCTCTACAACTAAATTGACCCAATTTAAAAATTGATGTATTAAATTGACCCAATAGTAAAAAAAACATATATTAAATCGCCCCAGTTATAAAAACTCACACACTGACCCGATGACAAATTTGTATTGAAATTGACCAAAATATACAAATTGGTGTATAAAATTAGGTATTATGCCTAGATTGAAACTACAAAATATCCAGACCAAAAAAACCACAAAAATACAAACGATTGAAACTTTTTATTTCTCCCACCTCTGCAACTGAGGACTTATACAAAATTTCACCATGATTTACCAGTAAAATTCACTCATATATATGCATTGGTTTAAAGGCAGTCGCCGGAGGGGTTATGATCACAAGTTCCCTGAACGAATTCGCAGAGGCAAACTCTCATATTAGAAAGTGGACAACCAAATCCCATGACAGGAAAGCCGGCGGCCTTGGATTCACAACAACTCTTGCATACATCAAGGGGGCACTGCTCACTTTGGTTACTTATCTTAAATTCTCGATGGCATACTTCATCATCACCACTAACCCCTACACTTGCATGTCACACATATTTAAAGATGAAATCGGCCTAAAATAAAATAACCATTTTATATGTGTATCATAAAAATAAATAGAAAAAGGAATTGGAGAACAATTTTTACCTGGATGGATTGCCAGCAAAAAGAAAAGAATGAGGAGGATAAGAGCATTCACTACTTTTCTCATACTTTCTTCTTAGCCTTTCTCGCCTTTGTTAATTTGCTAAATTCTGATCAATTTAATTGATCCGCAAATTATTTTGTGCCACAGACAGGATTGATTTATATATATAGGATCGATTTGCCCCTGCCTCCTTCACAATAATGTGCGTTGCACTGCTAATCTCAATCTCCCAAATTTCCTCAAATTGTAGGAATGGATTTTAGTCTAATTTTCTCAACCAGAGAAGGATTTCCTTTAGATTTCTTACTTTATAGCATGGGTAAAAAAAGAAGAAGAAAATTTCAAGATTTCTTTCTTAACATGATGATATGCATTAAGGATACGGGTATGGAATAATTTTTGGAGACGTTTCAAAGTCAAATTTGCCAGGTGTTAGTGACATTAATTGCAGCAGATTCATTGGTCCATTGCAAGAGCCAATGATGTTTACAAGACAATCAATTTGCTCCATTCCATAATTAAGGGCATCAGTAAAAGCATTTAAGTTCAGATATAAATAAAATAAAATGGGCATCTAAAGAATGATGTTATTAATATGAAAACAAAAAAAAAGGTTAAAAAGGGATATTTTTGTAAACTTTTCATACTAAATAAATTTTTAATACCACCAAAAAAAGAAAAAAATAGAAATCAGTACTTAATATTTTCTAATTATCAAATAATTGTTAAGTACTTACCCACAAAGGTCTTTGAAACTATGGTGGTTTTTGGGTTTTTTTGCCCCGTGTTTAGTGGTTTGGCTAATTTGGTACTTCGACATTTTTTTTGGCCGGGCATATACCCGAGATTGTATGGGCAGGCCAAACGTATACCCTTGGTCAGGCACCTGCTGACGTGGAGGCTGCCCGGATATTTGTGCGTGTTACTGTAGCAAAACGACGTCGTTTTAAGTGAGAAAAAGACACCGTTTCATGCCCCAAATTCTTCCCATACCTAACCGAAACCGCGCCGGACCAGGGTCTACGTTTGGCCTGCCCATGCAATATCAGGGTCTATGCCCGGCCAAAAAAAAATGTCAGGTGGCCTGGGGGCCCAAAAAACCCAAAAACCCGTAAGAATTAAAGTATAATAATAGATATTTATTTTCTATTTTTTTTACATTTGAGAATTGATCTCGTTCTTTATTTATTATTATTATTAAAAAAAATTTAGGTACTTTTTACAAACTTAGACCGGTGGGAGAGTTTAAATAGGAATTTTTAGAAATTAGTATATGGAAAAAATAAAATTTTAAAAATAATAAATCCAGCATAATAAGGTGTATTTATTTAAAACCAAGTAAAATTTTTGGAAATTAAGTTTTACTCATTTTTAATATTGTTAAAAATAAAATATGATTAAAAGAAAGAAAAATGATTAAATAAATAATCAAAATCGGCTCAGCTTTCATTTCGGTATCCAACAAATTTCGGGACGGTTAGGTGAAAAACCCGGGGTCGGTAGCATACGGAGCCCACAAAGACACATGGATCCTACATGTCCAGCCAATCCTCTAAAACGACGTCGTTTTCCTACAGTAACATGCGCAAATACCCCGGGCAGCCTCCACTTCAGCAGGTGCCTGACTAGGGGTCTACGTTTGGCCTGCCTATGCAATCTCGAGGTATTTGTCCGGCAAAAAAAAATGTCAGGGAACCAAATTGGCCAAACCACTAAACATGGGGGCCCAAAAAAACCCGAAAACCCAAACTATGGAGAGTGTCCAAAATATAACGTACGTTTCAAGCTATAGAGAAATCAAATATATAAATGACGCTTAATGACATTTAAGATCTGGAAGATCAGATCTTCTTGCTCTATTTAGTAAACGTGACGGATTTTGAGGATTTTATAAGATGCATATATATTTTTTTTTATGGCAGCATTTCTTTGTCAACAGGTTTTAAGTAAGGATTTTTCTATCTTGTGGCTATGATAAGTCACCAAATAAGGAAATAAATTCTCATAATTGGTGAGTATCAATTCCCTGGTGACTAAAATAACCCTTCCATAAACAATGATTGTGTTGTGTAATTAATTCAATACATAACTGTGAAAGGTTATTTCAGTCACTAGGAGAATAATATTCATTAACTGCCCATGCAATCTCGGAGTATATGCCCGGCCAAAAAAAATATCAGGGTACCAAATTGGCCAAACCACTAAACATGGGGACCCAGAAAACCCGAAACCCCAAACCATGGAGAGTGTCCAAAATATAACGTACGTTTCAAGCTATAGAGAAATCAAATATATAAATGAAGCTTAATGACATTTAAGATTTGGAAGATCAGATCTTCTTGCTCTATTTAGTAAACGTGACAGATTTTGAGGATTTTATAAGATGCATATATATATATATATATATATATATATATATATTTTTTTTTTTACGGCAGCATTTCTTTGTCAACAGGTTTTAAGTAAGGATTTTTCTATCTTGTGGCTGTGATAAGCCACCAAATAAGAAAATGAATTCTCATAATTGATGAGTATCAATTCCCAGGTGACTAAAATAACCCTTCTATAAATAATGATTGTGTTGTGTAATTAATTCAATACATAAGTGTGAAAGGTTATTTCAGTCACTAGGAGAATAATATTCATTAATTGTGGAAATTTATTTTCTTTTTTGGCGGCTTATCATGTGCAAAACCCCTTTTTAAGTAATAATTGAATTCTAATCAATAATTGCAAGGTGCAACCTGAACCCACTTAATTAAATAAGTCAAAGCTTCCAACCATAATTTTGTTCAAAAAATAATAATTTACTTCATAAATGATTTTGGCTACTTGGTATTATTTGGACAAATGCCTTTTTTAGTACCTGTATTGTTATTGATTATCACAATTCATACCTGTATTTTAATTTGGTCACATTTCATCCCTCAATTAAGCTGATTTGCCTAATTTGGTTATTTTGACTGTCTTACCCCTTAAATCAATGAGGTATCAAATTTTCACCCGGATTCTTCACCTAACCGACCCAAAACTTGGTGGATACCTAAAGCCTAACCGAAACCTGACACGAACTAGACAATCTTTATTATTTTCCTTTTCTTTTTATTTTATTATTTTCTTTTTTGCAAAAATTTTAATTCTAAAAATAAATATTTCTTTTCGTTCTAGTAATCTGCAATCTATTTTCTTTTCGACCCAAACACTTTCCCACCCGATAACCCAAATATCTATTTTTAGAATTAAAAATAGATTGCAAATTACTAGAACGAAAAGAAATATATATTTTTAGAATTATTTTTTTGGAAAAAAGAAAATAATAAAATAAAAATAATAAAAATAATAAAAATGTCCAGCTCGGGTTGGGTTTCGATTAGGCTTTAGGTATCCACCGGGTTTCGGGTCGATTAGGTGAAGAACCCGGGTGAAAAAACTGATACGTCATTGATATCAGGGGTAAAACGGTCAAAATAATCAAATTAGGCCAATCGGATTTAATTAAGGGATGAAATGTGACCAAATTGAAATACAGGTATGAATTGTGATAATCAAGAGCAACACAGTTACTAAAAAAGGTATTAGTCCAGTATTATTTTGGTAGGGTAAGGACACCATTTTAATTTCTTTTTCTATACATATATAACATAAACCACTCCATGCAGCCCATATAATCTACATCAACCTAACAAAGTAAACCGATTAACAAAATTTGTGAGGATCGAAAAACATGCCACTAGCTTTCATGCTTCCAATTATTCTCATATCCTTTGCTTCTTTCTTTTGTTTTGCTTCTCTTATTGATGCAACTTCACTCAATCTTGCCAAGGGCAGTAGCTTGTAGGGTGGGTGAAGCTGATGCTCTTTTGAAATGGAAAGCAAGCCTTGAAAACCAAAGTCAGGTTTTCCTATCTTCCTGGGCTGGCAACAATCCATACGATAACTGGGTAGGAATTTCTTGTGATAGTTCACAAAGTGTCACCAATTTGACCATTCAAGATTCTGGTTTAAAAGGTACTCTTCACAGTTTCAACTTCCCTTACCTTCTTATTTTTGATCTCTTCAACAACTCACTTCATGGGAACATTCCAACATCCATTGGTAATCTATCCAAACTTATAAATATAGGCTTGGGTTTCAATCATTTAAGTGGAAATATTCCAAGGGAGATAGGTTTGCTAGTGAGTCGTGACAAATTATGGCTGGCCAGCAATCGTCCTACTGGCTCAATTCCTAGTTCTATTGGAAACCTGAGAAATTTAACCAAACTCACACTTTATAATAATCAATTATCTGGTTCCACAAAGACCTTGTCATTTCACTCGACAATTTCACTGGAAAGATCCCTAGTTCCATTGGAAATTTAACCAACTTATCAAAATTTTTCCATACCAACAACTTCTTTTCAGGTCAGCTTCCCCTTGAAATGAATAACCTCACATCCTTGACTATTTTATAATTGTCAGGAAATGAACTTACTGGTCATTTGCCCCAAGATATATGCCTAGGAGGATCACTTACAAATTTTACTGCAGCCTCTAGCTATTTCTCAGGTCCAATCCCTCTAAAAGCCTGAGAAACTGTTCCACTTTGTTCAGACTAAGACTTGATTCTAACCAGTTAACTGGAAACATTTCTGAAGCTCTTGGCATCCACCCACAGTTGGACTACATTGACTTGAGCTACAATAAGTTGTATGGTGAACTACCAAAAATATTAGGACTCTGTCAGAAAATGACAAGCTTCAAGATTTCTAACAATCTTATTCAGCCTCACACTCAACAATAACCAACTTTTTGGTCACATCCCTCCAGAAATTGGCATGCTATCAAATCTTCAGGTTCTTGATTTAGCAGCAAACGATTTTAGTGGATCCATCCCGAGACAGCTCGGTAACTGCACAGGATTGTTGCAGCTGAATATGAGTTATAACATGCTCTCTCAAAGCATCCCACTTGAGGTACGCGCGACTCGTTTCCTTAAAGAGCTTGACCTCAGTTCCAATCTGTTGATGAAAGAGATACCAAAACAATTTGGGAAATTAAGAACTCTATCAAGTTTGAACCTGTCATAACATGCTTTCTGGTTTGATTCCAAAATCTTTTGGTAGCCTATTGAGCCTTGACAGCTGTGGACTCTGTATTGTATTTGGGGCATACCAATACAATTTGGGTCTATATGGGAATGTCAGGGTCTAGAGGCCTGTGCTCTACCCAAAAGTGATAGAACTACAACCCAAAAGTGATAGAACTACAACCAAGCAGGGTAAAAGAATTGTCATTTTGACACTACTCCCTCTCTTGGCTAGTGCTTTTCTATTGCTGGAGGAATCTTCTTTTTCTGCAAAAGAATTGACAGAAGAGAACCACATTCCCAAGTCAGAGAGGAACAATGTCATGACATTTTTTCAGTCTGGAGAAGTGATGGAAGCATGATATACCAAAACATCGTTGAAGCCACTGAGGAGTTCAACTCTAAGAGCTGCATTGGATCAGGAAGTTATGGGACTCTGTATAAAGCATTCTGCCAACAAGTCAAGTAGTTGCTGTGAAGAAATTTCATTCATCAGAAGAGGACCATCATGATTTGACTAACTTGAAAGCTTTCAAGGGTGAGATTAGCACGTTATTGGGGATTTGACATCGAAATATTGTGATGCTATATGGTTTTGCCTCAACTTCCAAACACATGATTTTGGTGTATGAGTTCCTTGAGAGGGGAAGTTTGAAGAATCTGTTAGCCTGTAACAGACCGGGTAAAATTTATGTTTTTACCGGGACTGTAAAAAAAAACTTTGTACAGTAATTTATTTTATGAAATTAATCTTGGGTAATTATTTCAGGGTAAATTATGCAATGGATTCTGAAACCTACCCTTACCCCACGTTCCCGATTTTTCTGCGGATTTTTCGGACCAAAGTTGGTATTTTTCGGATCCAGGAATCTTAAGAAAAGTTAGGTTTAACCTCGAATTATCGGGCCAGAAATTAAGTCAAGGGGTATTATAGTTATTTTCTGGTCCGGACTGTACACGACTGCATAATTGAGTCACGCAGCCGCCTCTTTCCTGTGTTGTCCGTGTCTCTCCTGTGTAACCTGTGATTTTTCTTTTTCCGTGTCTTCATCAGCCAGTGCACACCATTTTCCCCATAACCCAGTAACATCTTCGTCTTCTTCAACTTCGCTTCTCCTGCACCTGTAAAGCCACACAGACCAAGCAAACCAAAAAAAAAAAAGAAAAAAAGAGAGAAACACACACGGCCAAAACGACCACGTTCTGGACAGCCCATCATCCTCCCCTCTTCCTCTCGCCGCGTAGCAGCTGCAGCGGCCCCGAGTCCGCCGCGCCCCTGATGCAACCGCCGACGGCAACCACCGCAGCAGCAACTGCCGCTCGCCGCAGCCACCACGTCGCCTCGTTCCAGTCGCCACCAGTGGAGACAGCCCGAGAAGGACGCAGCCACCATCGCCTTCTCCTCCTCGCGTCGCGCCGCCCGTGACCATCTCCTCCCCGTGTCAGCTGCTCGCCGTTCGCCTGCGTCACCGCCTCGCCGGTCTCCTCGCGTGCAACGCTACTGCTGTCGCTCCATCACCGCCAGTGCCGCTTGCGCCACCGCCGTCTGCAACCACACAAGGTGAGCTGCAGACCCGGATGATGAAGACGACCCGGATGTGGGTCGCGGGTCATGGGTTGACCCGAGTTTGGGTATGAGTTTTGGGTTGGGTTTGGCATGTTGGGCTTTTGGGCTGTGAGTTGGGTTACTGGGCTTGCGCGTGGGTTGGGCTAGTGGTTGTACTGGGCTCGCTGCGTGGGCCTGTCTGGGCTCTATGCAGTGGGCTGGACAGTACTATTCAGGCCCAGTCCAAGTTAAAAAAAATAATAGTAATAATAAATAATAATAATAATAATAAAAATAAAATCTGGTTATATGAATATTTAAGGAAAATGATAAGTTTTAATTCTGGTTTTTGGGAAAATATATATATGCATGTATAATTACTTCCTTTTGGAAAAAAAACTATATTATGGTAAGTAATTTCTATGAAAATATCTTGGAAAATTAAATACGATATGGCAATAATCTTTTTATGAAATAGTTAGAAATATGTAAATGTTATAATTTTCAGAAGGATTATTTCATAGTAATTATATTTTTGGAAAGAATATTTGATACGGGAATAAATAGCTTAACGGAAATTATTTTGGAAAATATATATATTTACGGTAAGTATTTTCTTTTGGAAAAGAATATAAATACGCGTGGAAATATTTTGGAAAGGGTATTATCAAAGTATATACCGGAATAATAACCGGGTATAAGTATAGTATGGTATTTTGACACATGGATATTAAATGGTGAATGATGATGATAACTGTAACGCCCCGAATTTTCGGTATTTAAGTTTTATGGAATTTTAAAAATTTTCGGACTTTAATTTCCATTCTTACCCTTGCAGGATATTCGGCAGTCTTTGGTCAATAAATTATTATTATTATTATTTTATTCTCATTGAAAATATCATTTTACTTTTGGAGTTAACCGTTCTTGGAATCTTTGGGAACAATTGGTGTTCCGGGGTGAAACGCGAAGTTGTTGTAGTTTTGAGTCAAAACTACGTCGTTTTTGGACTAAAGGAAAAGAAAACAAAATAATGAAACCTAACCTAATCCGTGCGTTGACCAGGAGAAGAGTTGACCGCGCCTTGGACCAAAACGACGTCGTTTTGGTGAAGGCCGGCAACCCTAACTCCCCATTCCCTTCTTTCTTTCCCTCTTTCTTGCTTTCTTTTCTTTTATCTCTTTTCTCTGCCGCCACACTCTTCCCTTCTCCCAACGATTTTTGCTTCCAGAATCATCGCCCACAGATCATGGGTTCTACGAATGGCTACTCTCCGAATCTCTTCCTCTCTTAACCGTTCTCCTTTTCTTTTATTTTTCTCTACATCTCTGTCTTCCTTCGTCATCATCACTCTTCCTCCTTGCTGCCGCCGCTGTTTCGAATCGCCGCCTATTTGGGGCTCGGGGTGGCAGGTTGCGGCACGGGAATCTCGAGAACGAAGCTCGAGGGTGTGCTGTCGCCTGGGTAAGTCACCATCGTCCTGCCTACTTCCTCCTTTGTCTTTTGCAAGGTTGGGTACCGATTCCTAATCGGGTTTCTTTTACGTGTTTGGGGCTGTGTGGACGGTGATGATTTGAAGATCGGGTGTGTTGCCTAGTTTGTGGACGGTGGTCGGTGTGTTGGTTCGTGTTTGCTGGTGGTTTCTGCTAGATTGCGGCTGCGGGTCTGTGTTGCAGGTTGGTGGTGATGTTGGTACCTTTTCGGACAGTGGGTTGCTTGGTTCGGGTTCGGATCACGTCGGGTTGCAGAGGCTTTGGAGCTCGGGTCCAGTGTGCGGCAGTGGTGTACTGTTTTTGGACAGGCTCGGCCAGCAAAGCTGTTGCGTTTTTGGACAGGCTCGGGTTTGGTTCTTGGGCAGTGATTTCCGGTAAGCTTTCCGGTGACTACCCTTTTGTATTAATTCGTTTTGGTTTTCTTGAAAGTGTTGTGTTGTTGAATTGGATGTTTGGGGGATTGTGACAGATTCATCTTGGGGTTTGGTGAACTTTTCCGTCGAAGTTGACCAGAGTCCGGCGAGCGCGGTAATTTTCCGGCGAGGCTCGGGTCACTGTTCCGGCAAGACAGTGTCTTTTCGGCATTACGTGGTAATTCTCGGGCTTTGATGCGAATTTTCGGTTCTTGTACTATCTTGTAGTGTAAATGCATTTAATATGTGCATTATGTAATAAATGAACTTTAGTGGAGTTCGGGAGTTCGGGAGTTGCGAGTTGAGAGTGCGTAACCGGAATATATTTCCGATGCGTCTTGAATCGTTAGGCAGAAAAGGTTGGGCTCGGGAGTTCAATTTGTCACGACTATGTTAACGGGCCGAGTCTAGGCCCAATAAATGTTAAGCGGAGTGTGTATGGGCTTTAGGCCCAATGACTAATGAAGTGGGCTTTAGGCCCAATGGATAATTAAAACTGATAACTATTATGGATAGGGACCTTAGGCCCAAAGGAGGATTAAACCTAATGTTTTAATTAAGTGGACCTTTAGTCTTGGACTAAGATTATGAGATTGTTTGGGCTTTGACCTTGATGGTTAGTAACGGGCCTTAGCCTACGGGATAAACTCAAGATCATACATTGGCATGCATTTATTTATTTGTGATGAGTAAGCTTCTTATATGATGTGTATATTCGTAGGATGTTATGGACATAGGAATGTTGAGACGGGTTAAGGCTTTGGCTTCCGAGGCAATTATCATGGCCAAGGTGAGGACTTATAAACCTTTGTATGCATTACTGCCTACAATGCTCGGTTAGTTGTCTTGGTATATAAAGTGGTATTATTGGTTTGGTCTTGAATGCTGTATGCATGCTTGCCTGCTTTGTGGATGTTCTTGCCTATACCTTGTTTCTTATTGATGATATCTCTGATGTAGTGTGCATGATTATATGAACTGTGTACCAGCGTGGTATAATATGCCTGTCGAGTATGACCTGCTTTGTATGTTAAATAACATGGTATATGGTTTTGTGATTTGTGTGGTGGATTATGGGCTGGAGGCCCGGACTTGAGAATAAGATGTAAAAATCCACACAAACCTGGACAATCATATGTAATGGTACACGAAACTCTTTAAGCATAATTGAGAATAAAATACTATAATAATTCTACTGTGGGGCTGTTGACCGGTTGGTTCGAGCGGGAAGTGATACCCCTCGGGATTTCATGCGGTTTAGCATGGTATATGCGGTTTAGCATGGTATATGCGGTTTAGCATATGGGTCTGTTATGACCGGTTCTACCTCCCTCTTTCTACCTCCCCCTTTCTACCTCCCTCTTTCTCTCTGTCTGTCTCCCTCTCTCTATGATGGTATTTGGGCTTATGCCCTGGTTGTCTGATCAGACGGGACCGAGCTCGACGCACACAGTAGAGGGCCTTAATAAAACATCTAAACCTAATAACAAAGATAATAAAATAAGTAATGATAAGTGATGGTTGAAGTCTGGTGATGACTGGTATTGTGTGATGTGAATTGTTTGTGCTCTGTGTTTGCTATTGCCTAATGCCGGTGTACTTGTAGTTGATTTGTATTTGTATATTATTGGTTTATTTGTTTGCGGTGAGACAGTGGTTGGTCTCACCCCCTCACAGACCTTTTACAGGTTAGCTGTTCGATGAGCAGTGGTGCATATCAGCAGGTGGCGGTGCTTTCCTCCTCGGGTCGGATCCATAGGGTGCATTACATTCATATTTGTTTTTTTTTGTATTTGTCTTCCGCTGTACACCCGAATTGTATTACTTATTGTATGATATATATTGCGTAATTAAATGAGGATAATCTTATTTGTATCGTATCTCGGGTAGAAAGGGCATTTTAGTCTTTTCACATGCTTTAATTAACTTGATTAGATATTTTGGAATACGGGTGTTTTGTTGATGATTTTCGTGTCCCGGGTATGATAAGGGCAATTTGGTCATTTTATATATTTAAATTCTATTTTATATTATAAATTGGGACACGGGCGTTTCAGTTGGTATCGGAGCAGGCTGTAGTTCCTTCGGGATATGTTCGTATGTTTTATGCTCTTATATGCATAAGTCTGCTCTTTTTGGGTCGTCTATTGCATTGTCATATGCATTCATATAGTGAGTCGTATTATGGATCCGGTGGAGGACACACACCTGCTGAGGGTCGGAGTGACCCGGTATTGTCGTTGAAATGACACGTTTGCCTTTATGGCTTGGCTGTAGCAAAGTTTATTTTGGGGAATATCCACTGTTTTGTTAGAGTCGGTGTAGACTCCTGACTCTTTGCTTGTGTCTTTTGTCTGTGTGGAACTGGCCAATACAAGTAAGAACCATCGATCTGAGCTCGGATGTTAATTCTGTCAGGAGATGATCTTATGTGATACTTCTGGATTTGAATTCTTGTGATCTTGGTGATCATGTTGTTTGTGGTCTTATTTACTGAGCTCGAGGATTTGAATTTACTTGTGAATTATACTATGGATTTAATCTTGTTCGGAGTTCGAGTTGACTTGTTGAATTAATTTGAGGTTGATCTAATGGTATTTTTGGGAGAAAATCTTATAATGATACTCGAGGTACTTAAATTTTTGGTTGAGATTGGAGATATTAGTAGTGATCGTGCTAGAAAGGTTTTGATCATGAATGGTTGTTGAAGTTACCACTTATATGCAGGTTGAGGATACCGATAGTGTGTTCATATTGAGGTTGACTTTAACAGTGATGTAATTGGAGGTTTTGATTATACTACTCTGTTGAGGTTTAGGTTCACGAGTTAAATGTGGATATTGATAATGTTTGGGTCATAAGGTTAGATTGGTGAGCTTGTCTTGGGCGCCATGAGTTAAATGTCGGTAGTATGATAGGGTGTATGTTGTAGTGACCATGTAATATTTGGATTCTTTATCAAAAGTATTTTGGTGATTGTGGTAATTATGGTTTGAGAGATAGGTTCATGAGTATGAGTTATGAAAGGATGTCTGAGTCTTGAGGGATTCAAGGTATAGAATTATAAATGTAATACTTTAGTGATGATCTTGTTACCTTGGTAACAATTTTGGGTTCTGGTATCTGACAATATGCTTATTGGTTTAAAGATTTGGATCGGTTAAGTGATGATAAATGAAATGTTTTTATGGACTTTAGTATTGATGATGTTGATGATGATTGGATAAGACTCCGGGTTAGCGCTTGAGGTTATGTTCGATTGATCATGTTTGGCTAAACTCGACGATTAACTTGGTATATCGGAGTTCTTGTTTGGAAATTTAATTGATGGTCATGATGGTTCTACTTGGCAGTTTCGACCAACGGAATTTTTGACACCGGATTATTCTTGTTTGTGTTAGTCAAGTACTTGGTTGCTTGACTTGTTATGTAAATTTCGAGGACGAAATTTTGTTAAGTGGGGTAGAACTGTAACGCCCCGAATTTTCGGTATTTAATTTTTATGGAATTTTAAAAATTTTCGGACTTTAATTTCCATTCTTACCATTGCAGGATATCCGACAGTCTTTGGTCAATAAATTATTATTATTATTATTTTATTCTCATTGAAAATATCATTTTACTTTTGGAGTTAACCGTTCTTGGAATCTTTGGGAACAATTGGTGTTCCGTGGTGAAACGCGAAGTTGTTGTAGTTTTGAGTCAAAACTACGTCGTTTTTGGACTAAAGGAAAAGAAAACAAAATAATGAAACCTAACCTAATCCGTGCGTTGACCAGGAGAAGAGTTGACCGCGCCTTGGACCAAAACGACGTCGTTTTGGTGAAGGCCGGCAACCCTAACTCCCCCTTCCCTTCTTTCTTTCCCTCTTTCTTGCTTTCTTTTCTTTTATCTCTTTTCTTTGCCGCCACACTCTTCCTCTCTCCCCACGATTTTTGCTTCCAGAATCATCACCCACAAATCGTGGTTTCTACGAACGGCTACTCTCCGAATCTCTTCCTCTCTTAATCCTTCTCCTTTTCTTTTATATTTCTCTACATCTCTGTCTTCCTTCGTCATCATCACTCTTCCTCCTTGCCGCCGCCGCTAGTTCGAATCGCCGCCTATACAGACGTCGCCGCCAATTTGGGGGGCTCGGGGTGGCAGGTTGCGGCACGGGAATCTCGAGAACGAAGCTCGAGGGTGTGCTGTCGCCTGAGTAAGTCACCATCGTCCTGCCTACTTCCTCCTTTGTCTTTTGCAAGGTTGGGTACCGATTCCTAATCGGGTTTCTTTTACGTGTTTGGGGCTGTGTGGACGGTGATGGTTTGAAGATCGGGTGTGTTGCCTAGTTTGTGGACGGTGGTCGGTGTGTTGGTTCGTGTTTGCTGGTGGTTTCTGCTAGATTGCGGCTGCGGGTCTGTGTTGCAGGTTGGTGGTGTTGTCGATGCCTTTTCGGACAGTGGGTTGCTTGGTTCGGGTTCAGATCACGTCGGGCTGCAGAGGCTTTGGAGCTCGGGTCCAGTGTGCGGCAGTGGTGTACAGTTTCTGGACAGGCTCGGCCAGCAAAGCTGTTGCGTTTTTGGACAGGCTCGGGTTTGGTTCTTGGGCAGTGATTTCCGGTAAGCTTTCCGGTGACTACCCTTTTGTATTAATTCGTTTTGGTTTTCTTGAGAGTGTTGTGTTGTTGAATTGGATGTTTGGGGGATTGTGACAGATTCGTCTTGGGGTTTGGTGAACTTTTCCGTCGAAGTTGACCAGAGTCCGGCGAGCTCGGTAATTTTCCGGCTAGGCTCGGCTCACTGTTCCGGCTAGACAGTGTCTTTTCGGCATTACGTGGTAATTCTCGGGCTTTGATACGAATTTCGGTTCTTGTACTATCTTGTAGTGTAAATGCATTTAATATGTGCATTATGTAATAAATGAACTTTAGTGGAGTTCGGGAGTTGCGAGTTGAGAGTGCGCGGCCGGAATATATTTCCGACGCGTCTTGAATCGTTAGGCAGAAAAGGTTGGGCTCGGGAGTTCAATTTGTCACGACTATGTTAACGGGCATGAAGGCCCTCCCCCCGAGGGACCCACCAAATCCAGGTATTGTTACATCACTCCCTCCGCCCGATTAAATCTTTTACCTTGCTGCAGCACTAGGGATTCGAACTCGGGACGTGGTGCTTTTTATCCCCCTCAAGGAGAGCACCTTCACCAATTCATCTGCAGAAATCACTTTGAAAAACAAAGTTTAAAACACTTTTAAAACCAAGGATCTGAAGCCTGCTCCGCTACCAAGTTGAAACACCCGTGTCCCAATTTTACAAATAAAATACTCACACAAAGGAAATTACCAAAATACCCCTGAAACCCAGGACACGAAATCCAATATCAAAACATTATCTGGAAAGAGATTCTTAATATTCCGAGATGTCATAAAGAACAAATACAAAACCAGCTTAACAAGCCATGAGTCAACCCGGCATCCTACCGATAGATCATCAAATACCAAATCCCGGCAACCCGCCGATAAAATAGTCAAAATCAAAATGACATCTCATCAAAATCCAATGCAGCGGAAGATAAAGATAAAATAAAGCAAAAGTAAAAATGAGATGCAAGTCGGCTCTATGGATCCAACCGGGAGAAGAAGCATAGCTACTTACTGAGATAACCACGTCCGTACTCTGGAAGGGTAGAAAGTGACTGCACGTTAACTAAGAGTCTGAAAAACAACGTTGGCGATTATGTGAGTCGCCTACTCAGTGAGCAGTATAAATCTAATTATGTAGGTGTGCAGAAACAAGTTCGAAAGGAAAGAAGAGAAACAAGACAAGTATGCAAACATACAACAACCAGTACTAACATGCCAAGTCATTCAAGCAAACAGTTCATTATTCTCCATCTGTTGTGTATTTAGTTTTCTTATTATAATTTATTATTCAGGGCCCCCTACTGTGTGCGTCGAGCTCGATCCCGTCTCATGAGACAACCAGGCATAAGCCCAAATAAAACCAGGCACGAAGCCCAAACATATCCATAGAGAGAGAGAAAGACAGAGAGAAAGAGGGAGGTAGAAAGGGGAAGGTAGAAGGAGGGAGGTAGAACCGGTCATTACAGACCCATATGCTAATCCGCATATCACATGCTATCCCGCATGCAAACCCGAGGGGTATCACTTCCCGCTCGAACCAACCGGTCATCAGCACACAGTAGCCTATCATCTACTGTACATTATCTTTATTCACAAGTTATGAGTTTATGTGTGCCAAGAGTTGTGATCTAACAGGGTTGTGTGAATATTCAACTCAATCAAATATCCGGGTCTCCGACCCACAGTACATCACACAAAACACCCAAAATCACTCCACACGTTATATACCATAACATTCCAAAATCATGCTCAACCAGCAATAGAAACACAAAGGCACACAATACAGATCACAGCATGTCAACAAACAGGGCATGCAACTCAAACAGACCAATCTAGCAAGCTCATGCATACAAACATAAAAAGACGTATAAAGTCACCTCAACGACGATTGTCCTGTGGAGCTTTTCCCAAAACAGATCCTCCAGCTCCCGAGGTATTACCCGTGCCTGAATACCGGCACACACAAATATTACAAAACAATTATAACTGATTCGTGCATGCATGATCACTAAGTGCTCAACTGGGTTAAACCCGACCCAATCTAGCCAATTATGTAATTCCCGGGTCTAAGCCCGACATGATGTTCTCTCACCTAAACTCCGAGTATTGGGACCTAAGGTTCACCGGGCTTAAGCCCAACTACGTCCAAAAGTAGCTCCGGGGCCTATGGTCCACTCATTATATCCTTAACAAGTTCCCGGGCCTAAAGCCCTTCTAAGTCCAAAACCGAATTCCGGGCCTAAAGCCCATTATGAAGTTGGGCTTAAAGCCCGTTACCCAAGTCCAAAGGTTTTTAATTATGTCCTCGGGCCTCAAGCCCATATCTTAAGGTCCATCATCACTAAGTATAGAATTGGGCTCAATGCCCGCTACTTAAATCCAAGATTTATTTACAGGTTAAATATTGGGCCTGGGCCCGGTTTCCTAAAACCGTTCTAAGATCAACCCGAGCTCAACTGTTCCCGGCCTATGGTTCTACCCGTGTCGGTAAATTCCCGACTATACACACTCACAACCCCACACGCGGTATTCAACTAAATAACTTTAAATCCCGATACAACAATTATATCTACATTAATTATTAGATGCCATAAATGAGATTAAAACTCCAAATTACACATCGGGGTAATACCGTTAAGTGCCGGAACAGAAACCCGAGCCTTCGCCGGAAAATTCCCGAGCCTCGCCGGAACTTCACCAACAACCACAAAGAATCTGGCTCGGCAAATCTGCCATTAACAAAACAGCCAAAACGAATTGTCCACACCCAATTAACATACATTCCCCAAAATTCAATTCAACAACCAACAAGGACAGAACGCGAGAAAAGAAATCAATCAAGAATTGGGTAATGAATCCTTACCCGCAAGGAGTTTACCGACAAGCTTGAACCCGTCGTCAACACCCACACCCCCTGGAAACCTCCACGCTGCCGTGTCAAACCGGACAGCGACACGCCATCCGCCGTCCACAACAGCCCCGACAACACACGGCCACCGCACCAACCACACATCCGTCCAACCCATCGCCAGCAAACACGCACCACCATTCCCGACCGAGACAACACAACAACAACAACGTCGAATCGCCACCACGAAACCACAAGCCAATTAGACCCGGAACCAGGAGGAAGGAAAAAGAAAGATAAGAGATGAAAAGGAAAAGAGGTCGGGGGCTTACCCGACCCAGACGACGGCGGCGGTGACTCGAACTCTGGTCTCAAGCTCACGGCCTCCTCCTTCGCCTCGTCTGCCACAACCCACACGGCGCTGCGACTCGAAGAGAAACAAAGAATGGAGAGGGAAGGAAGAATAGGGCGACGGCAGGGATCGATTTGGAATGGGAGTAGTAGGGAAGGAGAGGAGAGGAGAGAGAGAGAAGAAGAAGAAGGAAGGGAGGTAGAAGCGGCGACGAGGAGAAAGAGAAAGAAAGAGAAAAGAGAAGAAGAGAAGAAAAAGGGGAATCGGGCTAGGGTTGGCCGCCCTAGCGGACGACCCGTCGTCTGCTTAGGCACGGTCAACCCCCTGCCTGGTCAACGCGCCCTCATTTTTTTTTTTTAAACCAAAACGACGTAGTTTCACTGAAACTACTGAGAAACACATTACCTAACTTCAAATCCCAATTCAACTCCAACGAGGGTTCGATAAGGAAGAGACCCGACATAAAACCCAATAATTCGAGGTAAAATAATTTATTTCCTTGCCCAAAAATCCAAAAATTCCTTAAGGGAAAAAATGGAATAAAAATTCCGAAAATTCCGAAAATCAAATTATGAAAATTCGGGGCGTTACAGGCCGAGTCTAGGCCCAATAAATGTTAAGCGGAGTGTGTATGGGCTTTAGGCCCAATGACTAATGAAGTGGGCTTTAGGCCCAATGGATAATTAAAATTGACAACTATTATGGATAGGGACCTTAGGCCCAAAGGAGGATTAAACCTAATGTTTTAATTAAGTGGACCTTTAGTCTTGGACTAAGATTATGAGATTGTTTGGGCTTTGACCTTGATCGTTAGTAACGGGCCTTAGGCTACGGGATAAACTCAAGATCACACATTGGCATGCATTTATTTATTTGTGATGAGTAAGCATCTTATATGATGTGTATATTCGTAGGACGTTATGGACATAGGAATGTTGAGACGGGTTAAGGCTTCGGCTTCCGAGGCAATTATCATGGCCAAGGTGAGGACTTATAAACCTTTGTATGCATTACTGCCTACAATGCTCGGTTAATTGTCTTGGTATATAAAGTGGTATTATTGGTTTGGTCTTGAATGCTGTATGCATGCTTGCCTGCTTTGTGGATGTTCTTGCCTACACCTTGTTTCTTATTGATGATATCTCTGATGCAGTGTGCATGATTATATGAACTGTGTACCAGCGTGGTATAATATGCCTGTCGAGTATGACCTGCTTTGTGTGTTAAATAACATGGTATATGGTTTTGTGATTTGTGTGGTGGATTATGGGCTGGAGGCCCGGACTTGAGAATAAGATGTAAAAATCCACACAAACCTGGACAATCATATGTAATGGTACACGAAACTCTTTAAGCATAATTGAGAATAAAATACTATAATAATTCTACTGTGGGGCTGTTGACCGGTTGGTTCGAGCGGAAAGTGATACCCCTCAGGATTTCATGCGGTTTAGCATGGTATATGCGGTTTAGCATATGGGTCTGTTATGACCGGTTCTACCTCCCTCTTTCTCTCTGTCTGTCTCCCTCTCTCTATGATGGTATTTGGGCTTATGCCCTGGTTGTCTGATCAGACGGGACCGAGCTCGACGCACACAGTAGAGGGCCCTAATAAAACATCTAAACCTAATAACAAAGATAATAAAATAAGTAATGATAAGTGATGGTTGAAGTCTGGTGATGACTGGTATTGTGTGATGTGAATTGTTTGTGCTCTGTGTTTGCTATTGCCTAATGCCGATGTACTTGTAGTTGATTTGTATTTGTATATTATTGGTTTATTTGTTTGCGGTGAGACAGTGGTTGGTCTCACCCCCTCACAGACCTTTTACAGGTTAGCTGTTCGATGAGCAGTGGTGCATATCAGCAGGTGGCGGTGCTTTCCTCCTCGGGTCGGATCCATAGGGTGCATTACATTCATATTTGTTTTTTTTTGTATTTGTTTTCCGCTGCACACCCGAATTGTATTACTTATTGTATGATATATATTGCGTAATTAAATGAGGATAATCTTATTTGTATCATATCTCAGGTAGAAAGGGCATTTTAGTCTTTTCACGTGCTTTAATTAACTTGATTAGATATTTTGGAATACGGGTGTTTAGTTGATGATTTTCGTGTCCCGGGTATGAAAAGGGCAATTTGGTCATTTTATATATTTAAATTCTATTTTATATTATAAATTGGGACACGGGCGTTTCAATAACGGGGTTTCATCGGGACGTAAATGAACCAGTTTAAGTTCTATTTTTACGGTATAGCATCATTAGCATTTATGTGCATCTTATGTGAGTATATGCTGTTATTTGCTATATAAGAGCTGATAACGAGCAGTATCCCGAGGAACCGGAGCCGAGACAATTTGAGGACTTTCAGGAGTAGAGAAATCGACTAAGGTGAGGATGGATAACCTTTGATATGTTGCACATAATACTGTGTTTGTTTCTCTGATAATTATTTGTTTGATTGTACTGCTGAGCCAATTGAGTTTGATTGTGGTGTTATTGCTGTTTTGGTTGTTGATTAATTGATTGTGGATAATCTGAGACAATTGGATAATTGGAAGTTGTGTTGACGACTTTATTATCACTAGGAAAGTAGTGGTACGACTCGATGGTTAGAGACTGTTTTGTGGTGGCTATGATCTGGGTTACTCGTGATAAGCATGTCTATACTTAGGATGTCTATCCCTGATTATTATATTTTGGGGATGTCTATCCCTGGGATCTATTTTTGGGATGTCGATCCCTGGGCTCTCTTTGTTTGATCTAGCAGCCAGAACATGTTAATAACCAGGTACGACCCTAGCTTGTCCAGTGACAGGGCCCCAAAAGATAAAATTGGTAATAATAATAATCATTCTTTTGGTCTTGGCTCAGTTAAATTCTGGTTGAATCTTTGACTTGTCTTTGCTTGTATTTTCTTTGAAAGTATTATGTTTGCCTGCATATTACTTTATATCCTTCGTCGGTGAGCACTTCGGACTCACCCCTCGCTGCGGGGTTTCATCCCGTAGGATGAGTTGCTCGTAGTACAGGTACGTGGTTCGGTCAGCTGCTGTTTCTACTCCACCAGTCCCCGGATCCATACCTCCGCTGCATCTCATTCTAAGACTTCCGCTGCTGTATTTTATATGTTGTTGTGTTGCTGTAACATATGTTTTCTGCTATTGCTGTTGTGGCTTGAATAATGGTCCCCGAGTTCGGGTAACGGATGTTGTGTTTGGGATTGCTTTGTACTGTATTTTATATTGTATGTACTGTCTGCTACTGTAATAAGAATAGTTCTGGCACGCGTTTACCCGGTATGGTAAATACGGGTCAGGGCGCTTCATAGCCAGCAATGAAGTAGCAATGGAATTGAGTTGGGTCAAAAGACTAAATATTGTAAAGAGAGTGGCCAATGCGTTGTCCTATCTCCACCATGATTGCTCTCCTCCAATCATCCATCGAGATGGTTCCAGCAACAATGTTCTATTAGATACAGAACATGAGGCTTATGTTTCTGACTTTGGCACAGGTCAGTTCCTGATGCCTCTTCCAACTAATTGGACTTCTTTTGCAGGCACTTGTGGATATACAAGTTTAACTAATTGACTTTGACTAGTTTAACTTCTCTTGGTGTTGGAAATCGGGAACCAGCACAACAGAAACTAGTGGTGGCTATCATACAAATTCTGGGAATTTTCTATAAACACCAAGAACACCTCAAAGCACTAAGCATACACTTAGGGATGGGAAAACTAATTGTTCTTCCACACAGAATCACTAGAAACCATAGCTATTTATACAACAAGAAAGTGTAGTCTACTAATTAGGAGCTAACTAGGACACTTGATTATGTCTTGGCATGCTTGACACAATTAATAAGCATGCAAAACCTTTATTTTCCCAAGGCTTATCTTAATAGCTATTTTAAATTAAACAAAGCATTAATTTAGAAGACACACTTGTAGTTATAACAAAAAGCAAAAGATAACAGCACATTTTTCCTTCTTTTAATGCAGCTTGATCATATTCTAACACTCCCCATGAGCATGCTGTCCTTCAATTTCATCTTCATTTTCAACTTCAAACAGACCTCTTTAACAACTTGAACCTGATTGTCAAGGACTTGGTGAACAGACCTGAAATCTCTCCATTCTTTTTTTCTTTTCCTCTTCTTTGCAGAACATCTTCTTTTCTTTGCAGTTGAAAGATCAAACAAATCGTAGAACTCTAATGGCTTCTCTTCAATATGTACGCCAACCTTTTTCCACACTTTGATTTTTTGGTTTTTGCCATTCTCATTCATTTTCAAAATCTCACAATCAACAAACTCATCAACACAACATTTGATGGCAACAATATTCTCAGGTGGCTCTAAACCTGAACTATCATTCCCCATCTCAACATCAATTAATTTATAATTGTAATATTCTTTGAACTCCAAGCAAAGAACCTCATAAACAACAACTCTAGAATCATCAACTTTCATAGATTCAATATCATTTTCAAGACTATAATCAATAAAAGTCTCATCAACATCAACAAAATCATAACTCTTACTAATGACATCTTCATTTTCATCCTTTGCAATCAAATCAGAGCCATTTGTTACCTCTGATTTTACTTCTTCATCTTCATCAATCTCTTCATTTTCGTTGCTCCCAATCTCATCACTTTCAAAGAACAGAATCACTTGATCTTTAGTGAACGATTTTCTGCCTGAAAAATCAAGGCCAAACTCTTCTTCCATCTTCTCGCACAACATGTTTATTGTCGTTGTATTGATGTCAGAACATCGAAGAATTTCCCTTAATCTTGCAGCAATCACCAATTCAAACACCATTCTAACCAATCAAAAATGACCATGTCCCTTAAGAACAAACACGCTCCGCTACCAAATGTTGAAAATCGAAGAGCAGCACAACAGAAACTAGTGGGCAGATTTTGGTGGAATGGCTATCATGCAAATTCTGAGAATTTTCCAGAAACACAAAAAACACCAAGGACACCTCAAAACACTAAGCATACACTTAGGGATGGGAAAACTAATTGTTCTTCCACACACAATCACTAGAAACCGTAGCTATTTATACAACAAAAAAGTGTAGTCTACTAATTAGGATCTAACTAGGACACTTGATTAAGTCTCTGCATGCTTGACACAATTCATAAGCATGCAAACCCTTTATTTTCCCAAGGCTTATCTTAACATCTACTTTAAATTAAACAAAGCATTAATTCAAAAGACACACTTGCAGTTACAACAAAAAGCAAAAGATAACAGCACATTTTTCCTTCTTTTAATGCAGCTTGATCATATTCTAACACTTGGTTTAGAATGTTTAGCACAATAGCTCTGCAATATCAACGAGAAAGATATTGCAGGAAAGAAATTGGTCAGCAAAATAAGTTCATTAAGCAACAAGAGTTGTTACTTCAGCTATTCTAATAAAGAAAGGCCTATTGCCTAGCCTTATTCATGAACATTTTAAGTAAGTAATTCTGCCAACAATGGACTAATTAATCAGGTTCTGCCAATGCATCCTGACGAATTATTTTTGTAACTTAAAGCAACAAGAGATGCAAAACTAATTTTTATCAAGCACAATTACAAGAAAAGATCCAGAGTAGCTATCTCCACATTTAAGATCCTGATGAACTCTAATTAGTTGGATGATTCACCAATTGTAGTTTTTTAAGCGAGAAAATTACTTTGCAAGGCAGGGGATAATCTTGTTGGTTCTTCTACCATCCATCCATTGATTGAGATCATTACTGGTTATTGTTTTAGACCAAGAACCAAGATTAAAATTTGAGACCCTTCAATACATATTGCACCACTTAAGCTAGAGGAAAAGAGATGATCAAGATGAGTAATAGTTAACTAATGCTTTAAACCCAAGCATAAGTTTTTTAAAAAAGATTGGAATCTATTGGAGGGTGCCAGTGGCTAAATGCGATATTTTCTGCAGTTCTTGATGCAGAAAAAGCTTCTCATCTTCTTCCCAATGCCCTCCACCCTCACTACACTTCCGACTCGTAATCCTAAAGTGACGTTGCACTTTTCGCATGATGATCATTTCCTGGAGAGTAGTAGCTGTGAATACCCGACCTAAAATCACTTGGGCCTATTCACCTTTCTTTACACCTTCTTCATAACCGTCATCCAACATCTTTAGAGTCGCCATCCAAATTTTATTAAGGGACAAAAACTTGGGAAAAACCCTTCATGTGACTCCATTTAGGCAACTGATTAGCGAACCAAAGATGCTGGACCCGGAGATTCGTCATGGATGGGAAGGTGTTAGCCACCCATCCATGTTTGGGCAAAACTTTGTGCAATTAGAGGATTTTGTATGCCTTGTGCAAGTGTGCAAGTGTGAGTACAAAAACACATAGTAGCTGAATATTAAAAAGAAAGGGGAGAAGAAGAAGATTGGGCTTGAGTTTCCACCACTAGAAACCACCTACGTACCCCGGCGACCGGGTTCAAAACCCACGTAGTTCTTGACATGGCATCACAATAATCACATCATCATCAACATCAACATCTCAACAATAATTGGTCAGAAAAAAAAAGGGATTAGGATTACCTCTTGCGGCCTTCCTCTCGCTCCTTGGTTTGGGTTGTACCTTCCACACAATTTCCTTCCACTTCTCTACTCAATCTTGGAGTTCTTCTTGATTCTCCCTTCTTACTGCCTTCAATGGATGATGCTACCTACGAAATTCTACCAGAGTTTTGCCTATGGAACTATTTCTTAAGCTTGGAGAGGTAGAGTTTCTCTAAGCTTCAAAGCTTTCTGAAGAGTGTTTTTGTAACAGAATGTATGTCCTGAAATGTGAGAGGGGGGTCCTATTTATAGTGTTCTGGGTAGCCTAAGGGCGTGGACCAACTTAATGATCATGGTAATGGCCAAAACTCTGGGCCAAAACCGAGTGGTATCAGATTATGGGCGAAAATCGGAGAGACAACGCGTTTCTGGAGGTGCATGACCGCCATGGCCGGCGGTCATCCTATGGATGACAGCCAGGCCGGGCGGTCATGGGTGGAAGACCGCCCAGGCCCGGCGGTCATCCCGAGATGACCGCCCGCGCCTACACGTTTCACCCGTTCTTTCCTTTTTCGGTCCCAATTCTCCCCTAATTCCTCTCTGATTGATCCTACCGCGTAATTAACCCCTAAACTACTTAGAATCCTCTATTTTCTTGATTACTACTCCCCTCAACATCTCCTAATTGACAAATTACATATTGATTCCTCATTTTAAGCCAAAATCATACCAAAAACATTCTTGCTATTAAGGAATGATTTAACTCTGATTTTCCACGAAAATCAGAGAAAAATTTGTCTGCAAGCAAGGTGTTAATGGGCTGTGCAACTCTGAAGAAAATTCCATACCTTATTAAATTGGACCCTTTCATTTATCTTCAACCCAAAAATAAATATAATTGGGTTCAATAAATAAACAAGCCCAAATTTAATGAGATAAAATACATTTTAACAATCTAGTCCTTAACATATCCTACGATTAGATCGTCTCATTAATCCTAGGCTTATAAAAGTCTTAATTGCTATAACGTATAAATTCTATTAAAATTAAACCCCATCCATGCTTCAACCCAAGACTAACTCATCAATCTTATGATTCAAACATATCTGGAGTCTAATCTCAATAGAATCTTCATGGGTCAAATTTGGGTGTTCATAGATGCCCCTCGTTGGTGAGTCTTTAAAATTTTAAGGACGAAGCAACGCAAGGGAGGAACAACCAAATTTGGATAACGGGTGTGAGTGTTGTGGACCATTGGTTGGAGCATCACATGCTCTACCTCGAGAATCATCTCATCCCGTGGTTTCTTTGGGATTTTCCTGGTCCCAAAAATCATTAACAAAGGATCATCTCACCTATGTTAACTAGGGATATTGTCTACCTCCCGTGGGGAATTCATCTACAAGTTGCTAACAAGGATCAACTCACCTGTGTCAGCTAGGGGGATATTGTCTACTTCCCGTGGGGAATTCAACTACTGAGGAGTTACTTTTTGGATTTTCCTGGTCCCAAAAGTCTTTAACAAAGGATCATCTCACCTGTGTTAACTAGGGATATTGTCTACCTCCCGTGGGGATTTCATCTACCAGTTGCTAACAAGGATCATCTCACCTGTGTCAGCTAGGGATATTGCCTACCTCCTGTGGGGATTTCATCTCATCTCGGGGTCTTGGGATTTTCCTAGTCCCAAGAGCTAACGGGAATCATCCCGTGGTTCATCCACATCTTCTCGGTGCTCCTCTACGTCGGGACATCGTCCCTGGGATATCTATTCCTCAACACCTTCATCAATTTTACATTTAGGGCATCTGCCCCTAGCGACACTCATCAATTCTACTTCTATCTTTAGGGGCATCTACCCCTGGTGATTTTCATCGATTCTACTCTTATCTTAGGAGCATCTACCCCTGGTGACTCTCCTACGGCTTCAGGATCTGTTCCTTTTAAGGCTCATCTGCATCTTGGTTTCGGGATAGTCTATCTCGCGGCCAATTCTCATAGGGGTTCATTCACAACTGTTTTTCTCATCTCCAGGCTTAGAGGGCAAGTTCTTTATGAACAGTTCGTCCAACGCTTAAGTTTTAATGAAACAAATAAACATGCTTATTATTAGGATCCAAAAATATGCACACCGGGGTTCCATTTCGGAGAAAAAGTCATTCCGGGATGCGGCGCCTGCCAAAAATAGGCGGGAGATTGAACTGCGTCGCGGCTGTCATGCCAAGAAGCCCATCAGACCTGGCAGTCATCCCCACATGACCGCCCGCACTCCTGCGGTTTAAAAACCCCCCCTTTTTCCCTCTTTCTTCTCCATTTCATACAAAGCACCCAAACCCCAAAACCTCTTAACCTATTCTTCCCCATACTTCTGAACACTCTTCAAGCTCTCTTCATCCCTCCCTTCAACTCCCACACCTCTCAAACCCTTTAAATCACAAGAAGATTCTATGAAGAATTACCGCCCAAAATCCAATCCGGAGGAAAATTGGAGCCTATTGTTGAAGTCCGAGTAAGTGATTCTTATTTATTAAAGCTCATCAAACTTTCGTTTTGGTTAAAATTCGGGTTTATGCCCAATGTGCTTCTTGACTTCGATTTTATGCGGTGCATGTTGTGTTTGATTGTTTAGAAATAATCCTAAGATGCCTAGAATGCTTTCCTTCATGCCTAATTTACGGATTAAACACAAGAAGTCATGGATTGGAGTTTCACCAATTGAGGGTTTAAGGCTCTTGGCGAATTTGAATGATTTCGGGTGTTGTTACGTTGTTGTGAATGCATATTCTTGTTGTTGGGTGACTGGGTATTAATGGGCTTGACCCAATTTTGGTCAATTTTCAAACTTTGCATGTCGGATTTTGTGACTTTCTTGCATTTTAATTCGTAAATAAAACTATGCTAGGATGTTGAAAATGATGATGCCTGTATGCAATTTTATTCTTATGATGCATGTCTTGACATATGTGGTCTTTGTTTGATTTTACCGAGCCCGAGGGGGCGTGAGTATTGACTTCTTGTGGGGTATCTACACAAAACGAGGAGGACAGGCAACGGAGCCATGCCGGAGTTGCCACTCGTCTTCTCATCCGGGAGCATGTCGAGAGGAACGGACCTGTTCGAGAGATCATCGAGAGGGTCGGGTTATGGGACTTCTTCCGCACTTTCCGGGGAGACAAGGTCGACTTACAAGCGGTGTCGGCTCTAGGCGAGAGGTGGTAGGACACCACCAACACTTTCCATTTTGCTTGTGGGGGGTTGACGATGCTCCCTTCGGACTTTGTTCACATCACCGGGCTGGTATTTGATGGCGCGCTGGTCACCTTTGATCAGCAGTTGGGCATTGACCGGTTCCAGGAGTTAGTAGGCCTCGAGCCTAGGTAGGCCTGCCATGGTGAGGTGTCTCCCAAGTGACTACAGGATTCTTTGTTGGACTCTGATTATGCGGGGACGGTGGAACAACGGGCCCAGGGTTTGATCCTAGTGAGCTTGTGTAGAACTATTTTTGCCACGGGTAGCGACCGAGTCCAATGCGGTTTGCTGGCATCACTTGTCCATCTGGATAGGCCATGGGTTGATTGGGCTTCGGCGGGCTTTGCAAACGCCTATCGAGAGATGACCAACTTTTCTAGGGGCACAGCCAAATATTTCTACGGTTCGGCTTGGATTTGGGAGGTACATCACCATCTTCTTCATTGTGTTACCATGCTCTACTATCTCTCTTTCTCTTACTAACCAAGTGACCTGCATAGGTATGGGGCCAAGAGTATCTCGGGTTATCTGCCCCGAAATTGACATCTACCGAGGAGTTTTGGCCGGTCTCTCTCCGTTGGAGTTCTCCAGGTCGCGGACCTTGGGTTTACGCTCATGACCGAGAATGGGCTCACCGTTACATTGATCAAGTGGCCACATTGAATAAGGTACATCCTCTCAATTTTCTTTCTTTTCTTCCAGTGTGTATATCTGACTTTCCCTTTATGACCCGTGCATGGATAGGTTCGGTTTGACCCATTTGAGGCATATCACAGCCGGTTGGTGGACAGCAATGACATTGTTCGTAGTATGGACCATTCTCGATGCGTGATTGGGTACCCCGGCATGAAGGTATGGTTCTTTGGGGACCAGGTTTGTGTGCAGACCACGGGAGAGAGATGGATACTAGGGGATCCACCTCTTTCTATTCAGGACATTCCAGAAAGAGAAGAAATCCCCGATAGAGATGGCCTTAATGAGCATATTGATGACCTGGGTGAGTTCGGTGATTACTCGGCCTTCGTCAGAACACACCTGATGCCTCCGCTGACCACTCCAGGAGCAAAAGGATCAGTTGCTAGTCTGGCCCTTCTCAACAAAGTTCTGCTTCTAGGAGGAGGAAGAAGACTGGGGCATCTTCATCCACATCTCAGCCTATCCTCCCTGCATGGGAGGCCGATTTCGAGTCTTTTGATGATGCTTACAGGCATTGCCGAGTTCCCTTTTCCAAGGATCTCCCTCCTGACTTTCCTCCATTTCCGACCGGCATCACTTCAGTACCTTCCTTTGCATTCATGCTTTATGTATGCTTTCTTTTGCCTTTATGATCTGACTGATTCTTTGTCGATGATAGCTCCCAGCAGCCGAGGCTTCCTGGCTCTGGACGTTGCTTGGTCGCGCGAAGGCGACTTTGACGGCTCAGGCTATTCGGATACGAGAGCTGACCTCCTGCGTGAGGGAAGGCGGATATGCTCGCCCTGTGCCACTACCTCGAGACCCTCGGCCCCATGGACCTACCGTCCCTCCTATTATTCCCCAGTCGGACCCACCTTCTTCAGATCATGCTTCGGGTGACTCCGAAGATACTGTCCAGGAGTGCCTCCGACCAACTCGTCAGTCCCGTGGCAAGAAGAGGTGGTCTTGATCTGTGTATGTGATATGTGCATGTCCTAGACACTAGATGTGTGTACTTTTAGTGAACCTATCCTCTACTTTCTGATGCATGTGTACTTTTCTTCCCTTATTTATGAAATGCAATCATGCATGCAATCTTTGAAGGCGGTCGAGTCATGTGTCATGGGTATTAGGCTAGTTCAAGCATAGATCTAATAGGTTTTTACGAAGTCACTAGGTTCTTCCATTTCTTGTTTGAAAAATCTCCCTTGATAGCAACTTGCATTGTCAATGAGCATACTTCCCAAGTTTCTCCAAACTTCATTTGGCCCTAACTTTTGCCTAGATCGCCCTTTCGGGTTTTCAACCTAGCGGGCACGTCCTAACTTTTGCCTAGGCCGCCCTTTCGGGTTTTCAACCTAGCGGACTGATTCCCCATCTCTTTCCCTTCCATTTTATTTTTTACTAAGGGCATGTGATCCAATGTCGGGATGGGTAGTGGAAAACTCGAGATTTTGATGGTGATACATCTGAAGGATGGTTTAATCTTGGTCAATGGGATGAAAGGCATGTGACTTGTAAGAATTCTTCAAATGCTTCGAACTACTCCTAATGAACTGGACTCAATGTTAACCCTCATTACTTTCTATCAACTTAGCTTGGGAACTAAAATTGTTTAGACTGGACCCATCCTTGAGCTACCTACATACCAGTAAGTTTAATATTCAGTCTTGAAATGAAAGATACATAAAATGGCACAATGGTCATAAAGCCAAAAAGTTCTCCCTTTTTTTTCTTTTTTTTCTTTTTTTTTCGAGGAAGAGACTTCATGAGCCAGACACTTAATACAAGAAACTTGGAGACAGATTTGAACTTACTGGATCAGGTCTTCGTAGTTTATTTTATGATTCCCAAACCAAGCCAACAAATTTTCATAAGACTTAAGCATTCATTTCATAACGTTAACAAAAGAGACATCATACACATGGTATCGACTCTTGGAGGTGAGGTTAACAAGGACACACCTCAATCCTCTTTATTCTAAAATATAAAAGACAAACTGGACTGTAAATGATAACAGAACTTCCCCCTATCCCCTTAGTAGCCTCAAACATCCTTCTCCGTTGTCCACTCTATCTTGTCTGGATACACAAGCTTCCTCCGTGGCACTATGGTGACAGTTTCCTTTGGGTCATCTTGTTGAACCCTAATCACCAATGTTTCATCATCAGCTTCTGGTCCATCTTCCTCACCCCTTTCCATCATCGCACAATCTTGAGATCTCGAGCGTTCATCAGATCTTGGCGTTTCATTCCAATCATCCTAATTGCTTACCCCAAATTGATCAATGAGGTCCGCAAGATTCCTCTTCGCATTCAAACTTTCCCGGGTTAACGCCGCGTTGTGGAGTTGAATTCCCCTCATCACATCCTCAACCAATGCATATTGCCCCATAGCATCCCAGAATTGTTTCATGGCTACTTGAGCCAGTGGCTGCCCTAACAAAACACCTCGAAGAATCATCTCCTCCAGCTTATTCATTAAGGCTCGGAATGTTAGCTTCACCACCTTCTCTTGTTCTAGGTTCCTCTCTTCATACATTGGAGATTCATCTCCCATTGGTTCATCTGTGGGACCCGACCCCATGCCCCTAGTGTTTTTTGTTTGGTCCGTATGCTCATTGCTCATGATTTCTTCTTACTGTCAATGGTGAATAGGTGAATTTCAATACTTGGAATGGTTCAAAGAAAGGTGTGGACAACAGACGATTTAGGTAAAGGGAAAGGGAGTGTGAAGGTAGACTCTTGACTCGGCACGTTTCATTTTTTAGAAATTGTGCAAGATGTTATGTGTAATGCATGGCGATGCTAACTTTTCAAATTCTCGAAGCAACCGGGCACCAACCCAAATTTCTGTAAAGTAAAGATTCTCAGGATGCTCTAATTTGGCAAATCGCTTCTTGGACTGTCGAGGTACCTTTCTTTCTCCCTTTTTCCATTTTTCTCCAACCCTAATGTATGCATAGAATTGAATCCCGAAATAACAAGGCATGCCATACACATATAAAACACAATAAACATCACACAAATGCAAACAACACTTACTGATCTGTCATGCATGAGATGCTCAGGGTATGCAGCTGGTTGGGGGCTAAGGAATATTTTGGCCTACTCACATGTGATAAAAGATATCGCGTGAGGTCCAAGGCCCATTAATCCCTATCATTGCATAAGCAGTGAGAAACCGGTTCACACAAGCCACTATCGCTTAAAGAAAGCATTGCAGCGGACTTGAATCCCCTGGCCCTCTTACGGTAAGGGCTTCACAACATTTAGCATGAATGCAGGGCACTTATGATGACACATAAAAAGGCATACAAGATTCAATAATTGCACAAAGTTTCTTGAACCCTCAAGGTCCCTAGTGGAGTCGCCAGCAGTGAATACTCGACCCAAAATCACTTGGGCCCATTCACCTTTCCTTTACAAGGGACAAAAACTTGGGAAAACCCCTTCATGTGACTCCATTTAGGCAACTGATTAGCGAACTAAAGATGTTGGACCCGGGGATTCGTCATGGATGGGAAGGTGTTAGGCACCCATCCATGTTGGGGCGAAACTTTGTGCAATTAGAGGATTTTGTAAGCCTTGTGCAAGTGTGCAAGTGTGAGTACCAAAACACATAATAGCTGAATATTAAAAAGAAAGGGGAGAAGAAGAAGATTGGGCTTGAGTTTTCACCACTAAAAACCACCTACGTACCCCGGCGACCGGGTTCAAAGCCCACGTAGTTCTTGACATGGCATCACAATAATCACATCATCATCAACATCAACATCTCAACAATAATTGGTCAGACAAAAAAGGGATTAGGATTACCTCTTGCAGCCCTCCTCTAGCTCCTTGGTTTGGGTTGTACCTTCCACACATTTTTCTTCCACTTCTCAACTCAATCTTGGAGTTCTTCTTGATTCTCCCTTCTTACTGCCTTCAATGGATGATGCTACCCATGAAATTCTACCAGAGTTTTGCCTATGGAACTATTTCTTAAGCTCGGAGAGGTAGATTTTCTCCAAGCTTCAAAGCTTTTTGAAGAGTGTTTGTGTAATAGAATGTCTGTCCTGAAATGTGAGAGGGGGGTCCTATTTAAAGTGTTCTGGGTAGCCTAGGGGCGTGGACCAACTTAATGATCAAGATAATGGCCAAAAAAATGGGCCAAAACCGAGTGGAATTAGATTACAGGCGAAAATCGGGGAGAAAACGCGTTTCTGGAGGTGCATGACCGCCATAGCCAGCGGTCATCCTATGGATGACAGCCAGGCCGGGCGGTCATGGGTGGAAGACTGCCCAGGCCCGGCGGTAATCCCGAGATGACCGCCCGCGCCTACGCGTTTCACCCGTTCTTTCCTTTTTCGGTCCCGATTCTCCCCTAATTCCTCTCTGATTGATCCTACCGTGTAATTAACCCCTAGACTGCTCAGAATCCTTTGTTTTCTTGATTACTACTCCCCTCAATCATCTCATAATTGACTAATTACATATTGATTCCTCATTTTAAGCCAAAATTATACCAAAAACATTCTTGCTATTAAGGAATGATTTAACTCTGATTTTCTACGAAAATCAGAGCTAAATTTGTCTGCAAGCAAGGTGTTAATGGGCTGTGCAACTCTAAAGAAAAGTCCATACCTTATTAAATTGGACCCTTTCATATATCTTCAACTCAAAAATAAATATAATTGGGTTCAATAAATAAAGAAGTCCAAATTTAATGAGATAAAATACAATTTAGCATTCTAGTCCTTAACATATCCTACGATTAGATCGTCTCATTAATCCTAGGCTTATAAAAGTCTTAATTACTATAACATATAAATTCTATTAAAATTAAACCCCATCCATGCTTCAACCCAAGACTAACTCATCAATCTTGTGATTCAAACATATCTGGAGTCTAATCTCAATAGAATCTTCATAGGTCAAATTTGGATGTTCACAGTAGCATGTTTCAGCATATGAACTACAAATTCAAGCTGCCTTGGGTGGCTGCAATATCTCCCAAATTCTGTTGTCTTTAGATGTTCATAAACGCATTTCGCGACCGGGGGCTTAATTTCCCTTTGTTCTTCAGAGTCTTCAACGCTACAAGTCTGCAATAACAATCAGAAAAACTTTCATTAGAAGCAAGAAACTGATCTCCAATTGTTTTCAACAAGTGAAGTATTATTTTTAATTTAATCAAACTAAAGATGCAACATCAATTGAGCACAGTGCAAAAGTAAGATTAAGGTAAGACTCTAAAGTATCACTTACCACCACAAGCAATTTCTCTAAATATGGAAAGTATCTAAGGATCCCAATCAAGCTCTAAGAAATTTGTGACTCTTTTAGATGTCAGCCTTAAGTATGTAACAGTGCGAGCGGGGGCAGTACTCGTTAATGCTCTGCTTATATCCTGCAAAGTGTAAGAATGCTAAACATTAATTTTTGTGCAAAAGCCTCAATCATGTAAAGAAGCAAAAGAAAATTGTTATCTAATCCATTGCTTAAAATAATTTGCATTTTCAGCATACCCAATTATGAACACGCAAATTTGACCCACAAATATTCTTTGAGTATGCTCTAACCATAAGATTAATGAGATAATTTGGTCTTTGGCTAAGTCATATTTAGAATTTATTTTAGTAGAATGCACATATTTTATGAATTGGGAATTTATATGTTTGAACCTTAGGATTAATGAGATGATTTAATCTTAGGATAAAAATATATTAGGGTCTAATTCATTAAAATATTATCTTATTTTATTTATTTGGGCTTTCCTATTTATTTCAACCTAATTATATTGAGATGATTTATTTTTGGGCTATGAGTAAATTTAGAGGCCTAGGTTGATGAAATATGGATTATCCAGAGTTAATTGGCCCATAAACACAATACTTACAAACTAATTTTAGCTCTGATTTTCGTAGAAAATCAGAGTTAAATCATCCTTAAATGGTAAATGTGTTTTTGACTTGATTTTTCATAAAATGGGGATGTTAATGCAAATCAATAAATTAGGAGATGATTAGGGGGAGTACTAATTAAGAAAAGAGGATTTTCTGGGTTGATTGGGGGTTGATTACACGGTTAGATCAAATTAGGGCGGAATTAGGCGGATCAGGGGCTGAAAAAGGAAAGAATGCGTGAAACCGGAAGAGCTGGGTGGCCAAGTGATGACCGCCTGGCCTGGCTTTCATCCAAGTGATGACCGCCGGGCCTGGCGGTCATAGGTGCCCAGAAACTAATTTTTTGCTCGATTTTGTTTCTAATTCGATCCTACACGGTTTTGGCCTAGATTTTTGGCCAAAATCTTGACCATTAAGAGGTGCACGACCCCTACACTCCCCGAAACTCTATAAATAGGACCTCTAATTCACATTGTAAGGGATCAATTGCTCATTTACACACACACCCCGTAAACTTTGTTTGCTTGGAGAAACTCTACTTCTCCAAGCCTAGAAAACTCTCTATAGGCAGAAACTCTGGAGGAATTTCGTGGGTATCATCATCAAGGGAGCAGCAGGGGTAGACCAAGAGGAGATCAACAATTGAGGTAAGGAGTGGGAAGAAGGTGGGTGCACAATCCAACCCAAATCAAGGAGCTAAAGGGGAGCTACAAGAGGTAACACTAAACCCTTTTGTGTTGGTCATTTGCTGAGTATGTAACGTCCCGAATTTTCGATATTTAATTTCTATGATTTTTTTCAGAATTTTTGAAATTGATGATGTGAGTGCTGTGATGCCATAAATAAGAACTACGTGGGCTTTGAACCCGGTCGCCGGGGTATGTAGGTGGTCTTTAGTGGTGGAGACTCAAGCCTAATTATTTATTTTTCCTTTTTGTTTCAATTTTATTTTATTATTTCTGTGTGATTTGTTTCCACACTATTCACACACCTGCACAAGGCAGACATGTGTTCTTCAATTGCACAAAGTTTCACCCTAACACGGATGGGTGCCTAACACTTTCCCATCTATGACGAACCCCCGAATCCCATGTCTTTGGTTCGCTATGATCAGTTGCCAAAAGGAGTCATTCAAAGGTTTTTTCCAAATTTTTCCCTTAATAAAATTTGGATGGCGACTTCATTGACATGGGATTGACCCGAGGAAGAAGGTGAAAAAGAATAGGTGAAGAGGCCTAAGTGATTTTGGGTCGGGTCTTCACATTAATATAGTGCGGTGGAAATAGATAAGTACTGGAGTTCAGGACATTCATTTGGATGACAAGCACAATGTCGGTCTCTGCACCGTCTATAGCATATGTTAAAATTTTCAACTTAGGAACTACACTTGCATTGAACTTGATCCCTTTCTTTGAATAACAAATAAATTTTATAAGATCCAAATTAGAGAACTTTGTTGTCCTTATATCGCCACACAACTCGACAAACGAGAACCTGAGACGCAGTAATTTACCAACATACAATTCTTGAGGAAGACTTGATCTCAAAATTTGTAGTTCATGAAGGTTCACCAAGTAAGGAAACATGTCATGGAGATCATGCTGCCATAAGGCCGGTATGCAGTGAACCTGAGCCTCACTAAGGATCTCAAATGGTTGCCCAAATTTGGTCCCAACATGAACCCTTTTAGTGTCAAAGTGGTAAATTTGGAGTGTGCACATTCAAAGGCCTCACCACAAATCACAAACTTGGGCTTATGATCATCCATTGCCTTGTCGCAACCTTTAGAGCAGCTGAAGTGTAATTGCAAACTCTTGGCAATGGCAAACCTTATCCATCGATTAATATCTTCTGTGAAGTCAATGCCCAGACAAAAAGACAGCTTACAACCATCAATGAATGGTTCATGACCAGCTTGATGTTGATAAAGCTCCACAAATTGATTCACTCCTTTAACAAATCTCTCTCTATCTCCATTCAAGGGATTTATTCCAATTTATAGTTGGCAAACATATTTTCTCCACTAAAATTTATATAATTACCAGTGCATGAACTAATCAGTTTCCTCCATTTAAGTGACAATGCACTTGTTCTAGCAGCATCTCTCAAGTTCAACTTTGATGTAATCAAATGGAGGATATTATCTGTCAATTCACATATTTTTTTTTATCTGGAAGACTAGGGACCATTTTATTGCATACTTGAAACAAACGGGGAAATACAGCCCCTCTTACATCAGACTGAAGTAAACCAATACAATCATCAGGTGTCCGAAGAAACGAAGCTACACCAATGGGAAAACCAAAACCCTATCGAGCTAACCAGTCAGCACATTGGTTAGCCTACGGTAAACATGTCTCAACCGTACCTACCAGGCACGCCGAAGGAGTTCAGTGACTGAATGGAGCAGCCCAACACATCGCCGAACCCATAAATCCTAACATTGAAGATGGATAATAACTTTCTTAGCATCAATTTCCACCTCAACCTGTCAAAAAACCATATCCCAGGCCTTAGAGAGTCCGACTAATAATCCCCATAGCTCGGCCATTAATGGGAAACAAGTCCATATGTGAAAACTGAAGCCAGCTAACCATTGTCCAGATGGTCCTCTTAGCAGCCCACCAACAGAGGCTTGCGAATTAGAGGGTTGAACTGCACCATCAGTATTCAATTTCACCCATCCAGAATCTGGTGGATACCACCTAACATGAACGGTTTCCCTGTACATAGCTCGGGGAGAGGGTGATATATAAGCGTGTTAGAACTCATACCTCCTTGTCTCATTTCAGGGTTTTGATATTGACAAACCAAGCATGACTCAATTGATTACAACCTTGAAGCAAAAAGAAGTCAATCAAAGAGCAAAGGTCTAAAGAGAAAAGAGCACAAGAATTGAAGTAACAAGAAAGAAGAGTTAGGAACTCAAAATTGTACAAAGGTTAAACACTCAATTCTTCTAAGACATTGGCTCAAAACAGAATCAATTTTACTCATGCATTCAATAGCATCCTTTCAATCATGAAATGCGTTTTGAGCAATGAACATCGATGTTCTGATTTTAGACATCGATGTTCCTGCCTTCAAACAATCTTTCAAAACAGGCAGTAGCTCAGAACATCGATGTTGGCATCCCAAACATCGATGTTCTCATGACCGTTGTACTTGAAAAATGTTTTTGCAACAGCAAAACATCGATGTTCAAATTTGAGACATCGATGTTCCATCAATTGATGTCTTTAAATTGACTTTTGTCGAACCAAATAAACATCGATGTTCTTCAAGTAAACATCGATGTTCCCATGATGATGCTTTCAAAATGATTTCACAAAACCAAATGAACATCGATGTTCTTAAAGTAAACATCGATGTTCCCATGATCATCACCTTTAAAATGATTTTGCCGAACCAAATGAACATCAATGTTCATTGAGTAACCATCGATGTTCTAGTGACTGTTGGACTCATTAATTCATATTTACTGGCAAAACATCGATGTTCCCTTTGGTAAACATCGATGCTCTCATGACCGTTGGTCCAATAATTCAAATTTACTGGCCAAACATCGATGTTCTAAGTTTAAACATCGATGTTGTGCCGTTGTGAGCAGACACCTTTCTCAACTCCCCATGCTGTTTTGTCTAAAGGTATTTTGGATTGATTCTATAACGATCATACATGTTTTGAGACTTATAAATAGAGGATTTACATCTCTGTTTAACAACAATCAACTCTCTACATTTTAAGCATCAATTGTCATACATACATTGCAATTTTTATGAGCCAATTTCCTTGAGAATTGAGAGTTGCCTTTATAGAGCTTTACTTGTTACTCATATCCACTCTTTGAGAGAGCTTTTATTTGAGTGTTTTTTAAAGTGTTGTTCATACACCTTAAGGGAGGATTGTTCCCTTGTAGCAACTCATAGGAAGAGTGTTTTCTTTCCTTGAGAGAAGAATTGAAGTGAGGTATCTTCAAGCAAGTAGAGTTTCGTGTGACTCGGGCTCTAGGTTTGTATACGGTTTGTTAAGCACCCGGAAGCTTAACCTAGATAGTGAAATCTTCGAGAGAGTCTCTCGGAGGACTCGATTAGCCACACAAGTTGTGTGTGTGAACCAGTATAAAATTCGGTGTGTCCTTCATTCTTTCCGCAATTATTTCCTGCAAGTTTTTTGATTTTGTCCATAAAAATGCTATTCACCCCCCTCTAGCGTAGGGCACCTATTCTAACAAAGCGCATAAAATGTCATGGGTAAAATCCACGATGCACTTAGTTAGAATGAAGAGAGGCTCTGGATCAAGGTCAAATACGGCCAGATTACGCCACTGCCAAAGCTTCCAGCAAGTCACCCCGAAAACCAGATTCCATGTGAGACCATTGCCAACATCTGATTTGTTTGCTAGATTCCCAAATAACCAATCAGTCAAAGACCTAATAGCAAAGAAAGAGGTCGGGAGGGCAAAAGAAATAGAGCACCAAATGTCATACGACCAAACAGAGTCTCTGCCCATGTTTATAATAGTTTCCAGACTGATACTACAAACTGGATAGTAGGAATTGTCTGTCATCCCACAACGGTAATGTTTGTTATTGGTTAATAGAGCCTCTCTGGCAAAAAAACAAGAGGAAAGTCCTAATTCTTTCTGGACCAGGCCACTGCCATATGAGAGACCAAAGAGAAGAGAGAGGGCAAGCCAATAAGGGCTTGAGCCAGTCATAAGTTGTGGCAGTAGAGAAATCCCCCGAAGGTGTAAGTTCCAAAGAAGGACATCCGGCCCAGCTCAGCACAAGGGAGAAAATGAGTCGCAATGCGGAGACAAATACCTGCCGGCAGCAAATTGTGAAATTTCAACCAGTTTCATCTCCTTAATTCAGAAATATAGTTAGCCACAACCTCAACTAGCATTTCACCCGAGAAGGGTCCAATAGCATGTTGAACCAACGGCCCAAAATCCTCTAACCAAGCATCAACCTAGAACTTGATTAACTTTCCATCCCCTAGGCACCATTATACTCCCTGGAGAACTGTCTGCCAAGATTTAACTATACCTTTCCAAAGAGAGGAGCAAACAAAACTATCAAGAGAATGAGGAAGGAAATCATAAGTCCGAAAATACTTAACACGAAGAATTCTTATCCATAATGCATTAGGTTGAGAGAGAATGCCCTAGCCTAGTTTAGTAAGCAGCACCTCGTTTTGAACCAGAAAACTCCTGATCCCCAAACCGCCATGCTGTTTAGGAAGGCATACCGTCTCCCAACAGACCAAATGTGTTCGATGGGTGGAAGAAGAGGAGCCCTAAATGAAAGCCCTGCAATGCTCATCAATCTCCAACATTACACCAGCAGGTAGCAAGACAGTTTGCATAGTAGGTAAGGCTGATAGAACAGATTTAGTTAAGGTCACCCTACCTGCAAGGGAGAGGTGCCTACCTTTCCATGAAGAGAGACGGGTTCTAACTCGCTCCAAAATATATTCATAGGTACTCCGCCGAACTCTGCCATGTATAATTGGAACTCCCACATAACAACCCAGATCCTCTGTCTCAATATAATCCAACTTGGCTACAATAGAGTCAACAAGGAACCGAATGATATTAAGGGAGAAGAATATTCTCATTTTACTGGAACTGATTTTGAGACCAGAAGCACCACAAAAAAACCTCAAACAATGCTGAAGATTCCTTGCTTGTTCTACAAAATTTTCAGCAAATAAGACCATATCATCTGCGAAAAACAAGTGGGAAAGCAAGGGGACATTAGGCATTAATTCAAAAAGGTTTCCACAAGCCTGCTAGAACAGCCTGGACAATAAGCTGGCTCAATCTCTCAACACATAAGACAAATAGAAAGGGAGATATGGGGTGTCCTTGACGAACACCTAGAGATGCCGAAAACTTCTCAGTGAGACAACCATTCCAGATTATTTTCATCTCCATACCTCCAACACATTGCATAACACAATCCACCAATGAACTTGGGAAGCCGGCATCAAGAAGGGTATCCTAAATAAACTGCTAGTTAAGACGATCATAGGCCTTTTCAAGATCCACCTTAATAGCTATATAAGCTTTTTGTCATCGTATAGTCCGCATAGAATGTCACAATCACTATGTTATCAGCAATGTGTCGACCAAGAATAAAACTGGATTGGGTGGGAGCAATCAGAAGTTCCAGCGCTGACTTCAGCCGATCAACAATAAGTTTTGAGAGGATCTTATAAAAGCACATTACATAGCCCAATAGGTCTAAATTGGGAGATAAGTTCAGGTGGATCAACCTAGGGAACTAAAACCAGGAGTGTTTCATTCATTATATAGCTCTGTTTACTGCCCACAAATAGGTCCCTTACAAAGGAGCAAACTGACGAAGCCACCGTATTCCATTGAGATTGATAAAAGGAAGCATGAAATCCATCAAACCTAGGAGCTTTTAAGGATCCAATGTCAAATAATGCCAATCTAATCTCCTCATCTAAAATCTCTGAACTCAACCCCTACAAGTACTCAGGAGTAAGGGAAGGGAACAGCCAGAAATCAGAAGACTAGGCCAAACAGAAACCTCTTTAGTGAACAGTTTTGAGAAGAAACTAACTCCCAACGAACACAACTCCTCCCCATCAGTATTCCATCGGCCATTCTCATCCTTAAATGCCTTCATAGACTTACTTCTCCGTCGGCCCAAAGTAAGAGCATGGTAGTAGGTAGTGTTTCTCTCACCCTGAGAGATCCACTATGACAGGACTTTCGGAACCAAAGAAGTTCTTCTCGATAAAGGATATTCTAAAGTTCAAAACTTAATTCTGTCTTCAAGTTCGATAGAAAGCCTGAATACTGTTGCAACAAAGCCCTCTGAATCCCAGCAAGCCGAGCTAACAAAAGGCGTTTTTGCCTAAAAATATTTCCAAATACCTCCACATTCATTTCAGTAAAATTTCACCCATAGAGGTTGTGGCAATATCGACATCTTGAGAACCTCGCCAAACCTGCTTCACAAAGGTGGAGAAGCTCTCATGAGTGAGCCACGCTTGCTGAAATTTAAAAGAGTGTTGGCTAACGAAAGGCCACTGCAGGCCGAGAAGATCAAGAAGGATGGGACAATGGTCCGAATAAGTCAGTGGAAGATGATAGACAATAGCATCTGGGAAGAGTGAAAGCCATGATGATACAGTCATTCTAAATGAACCTGCAATGAATGTGCATGTAATAGATGAACCACAAGATGTCATATTAAGGAGGTCCACAAAACCTAAAAGGTCTAGGATTTCAAAGACTATTTGGTTTGTCTACAAGAGTCTGAATATGACTTGGGAATATATGAAGATCCAATTTCATTTTCGTAGGCCATAGAAAGTAATGATTCTGATAATCGGTTAGATCCATGAAAGAAGAATTGAAATCAATGGATTACAACCAAGTTTGGGATATAGTAGAATTGCCAGAAGGATGCAAAAGAGTTGGGTGTAAATGGGTCTTTAAGACCAAACGTGACTCTCATGGCAATGTCAAAAGATATAAAGTTAGATTGGTTGCCAAAGGTTACACTTAGAAAGATGGAATAGACTACAAAGAGACCTTTTCTCCTGTTTCTAAAAAGGACTCTTTAAGAATCATTATGGCAATGGTGGCTCATTATGATTTAGAGTTACACTAAATGGATGTGAAAACCGCTTTTTGAATGGGAATTTAGAGGAAAAGGTCTATATAGATCAACTTGAAGGCTTCTCGGTTAAAGGAAAGAACACATGGTGTGTAAGTTAATGAAGTCAATATACAGACTTAAGCAAACTTCCAGATAATGGCACCTTAAGTTTAATGATACCATTACTTCCTTTGGATTTCAAGAAAACGCCATTGATCGGTGCATATATCTAAAGATTAATCGGAGCAAATTCATTTTCTTGATTCTGTATGTTGACGATATTTTGCTAGCTACTAATGATCTTAGTTTATTATTTGAAACGAAGCATTTTCATTCCAAGAACTTTGAAATGAAAGATATGGGTGAGGCATCCTATGTGATTGGAATCGAGATATTCTGTGATAGAAAACAAGGATTTTTAAGTTTGTCTCAGAAAGGCTATATCAACAAAGTTTTGGAAAGGTTTAACATGGACAAATGCTCAGCGAGTGTTGTTCCAATTCAAAAGGGAGACAAATTTAGTCTTAATCAATGTCCGAAGAATGAATTGGAACGTCAGTAGATGGAGAAGATTCCTTTTGCATTTGTCGTTGGGAACCTGATGTATGCACAGACATGTACTTGGCCAGATATCAGCTTTGTTGTCGGGATGCTAGGGAGATATCAGAGTAATCCTGGATTGGATCACTGGATAGCTGCTAAGAAGGTTCTAAGATATCGCTAAGGGACTAAAAATTTCATGCTCACAGATAGGCGATCAGATCACCTAGAGGTGATTGGATACTCAGATTCAGACTATGCTGGTATTGTGGATACAAGAGAATCCACAAATGGTTATTTGTTCCTTTTAGCTGGAGGAGCAATTTCCTGGAAGAGTGCGAAGAAGTCCGTCATTGCTGCATCCACTATGGAAGCTGAATTTGTAGCTTGTTACGAAGCTACTATTCAGGGATTATGGCTGTGGAACTTTATTTCAGGACTTAGGATTGTCGACACTATTCCCAAGCCACTAAAAATTTATTGTGATAATGCTGCAACAGTCTTCTTCTCTAAGAACGATAAGTATTCAAAAGGTGCAAAGCATATGGAGCTAAATACTTTATCGTCAAAGAAGAAGTTCAGAAACAAACAGTGTCAATTGAGCATATTAGTACCAATTCCATAGTTGTGGATCCATTAACTAAAGGGTTACCCCCTAAGATATTTATTGAGTGTGTCGAAAGGATCGGTGTAGTTGAAAACCTATTTTACAATTGATTTTGATGATGCTATTGACACTTGAAACTCTTTATTATGCATGCGTAAAGATATAGACAGAATTGGTCTTCATTTCTAATGAAGGCATGAAGTTGGACCATTAAGTTTTGACTCTATTTTATGGTATAATAAGTAAGAACTAGTATGTGATGCATGGAAGGAACCATGTTACAAATAATTAATATGGAACCGCTATGATCCTTATTAGTTTTTACTTACTGATGTTATGTTTTCAATCATGTTGCACGTCATGTTATTTATCTATGAAACTAATAATATTATATGTGCTAAGTGGGAGAATGTAAAAGTAACTTTCTATTTGACACATAATATTAAGTGCAATGTAGGAAACCGTATTGTCAAGTATTAATTTTGAAACCTATTGGCAATTGTTAAGAGTAATTTAATATGCACTTGCCATTATGAGGGTAACAAAAAACACCACTTGATATTATGATCGGCTAATCCGAAACACCTATGGGGGTGTATAAATAGGGCATGAAGGATAGGTCCTCTCTCACCTCAAAAACCATACCGATTGTTCCTATCACACAACGGTAGTAAGTAAAGAAGGATAGAGAGAGAAACCTATCTTCCCAATAAGTGAGCAAAAGGGAAAAACCAAAGGAGGCATACAATATGGACCCATCGGGCTTTTGATAGTTAGTGGGAGATAGTTAGTTAAAGATCCTATGAGTTATTATAGGGTTAATGCATAAAAATGTCCCTTAACTTTTTATTTTCACCACTGTTGTCCCTAAAAAAAATATTGGGTAATTTATATCCTTGAACTTGTGCCTAACCGACTGGAGTTATCCAATTACCTGCAGTAACAGGTTTCGGATGTGGGACCCTCTTGCTATTGAATAAAAAATTATTTTTCCCACTTTTTGGATTCCACGTCAGATTAGTAACTAAAAAAAATCATGGGTCCCACCCCAATATTCTAATTTATAAAAAATTTAATTTTAAAAAATAATTGGGGAAAAATGTTGGAAAATTTTAAATTTGATGGATTGTGAATTGATGTAGGGCCCTCATAAATTTTAAATTGCGATTTCTTTTTTGAATTTTAAATTTTACTAAATTTTAATTTTACAGATTAAAGATGTAAGGCCCTAATAAATCTTAAATTGCAATTTTTTTTGATTTCCTTATTCTTTTATAATATTTTTTTATTACGAATCTAACTTGGATTCCGGAAAAAAATATATTTATTTTTTAAAATCAGATGATTGCATGTGGGACCCACTCAATTTTTCCAATTACAATTTTTTTCATTTTTAAAAAAATTAAAAAAACTAAAGCCAATCTGACGTGGAAAACAAGTACAGTGCAAAAATAATTTTTTATTCAACAGTAAGTAGGTCCCACATCCAAAACCTGTTACTGCAGGTAATTGGACAACTCCACTCAGTTATGCACAAATTGAGGGATATAAATTACCCAATACTTTCGTTAGGGACAACAGTAGTGAAAATAAAAAAGTTAAGGGACATTTTTATGCATTAACCCGTTATTATGTTATACTTAAATTAGAGTTTATATTGTTGTATGCTTAATCTCTAATTTTATAATATTTTTAGTTAATAATCTAACAAAGAGATCAGCGGGAAGAGAAGGATTATAGATGTTTCCAAAAGATGAAGAGATTTGACGTGGTTGTAGGCTATTATGGTTCGATTTTGTTCGAGGAGGACGCGATTCATTGTGTTCGTGGTCTTTTGTTGTCTTTGGTGGTGTTTTATGGGATTGTTTTTTGGGATTTCAGATTGTTAGATCTTTGGGGGTTGTGGTGCAAACGGTGGAGAAAAAGAATATTAGAGGTTTTGAAGTCTTAAGTAAAAGACAGTGGTCGTGGCACTCGTCGGCGGCAAGAGTGGGTGAGAGTGTGGGGATAATGAGCAGGCTAGTACAACCTTACCTGGTTGAAAAAGTAAATATAACAAAAGAAAAAGAAACAAGAATTTTGATTCCAAGAAAAAAGAAGCGAAACTTATTTTTCAAAGAATGAGAAGAAAAAATAAACTACTTATGGGCGAACCAGGATGAAAATCGGGTCAACCAGCTAATATATGATTTAAAATTTTTACAAATATTTTTCCTAATTTCAGAAATAAAAAATCAGGAGAAAATAGCAGGTCCCACATTTTTTTCCACGTGGTGCCAATAAAATCACGACACGTGTTAGGTGAATGTGGGCAGACGACCACATTATCGCTCAGGCAGCCGGAGGTACGCAAAAAGGACAAAAATCGAAACTTGGGACAAGAAAGGGATAGAAAAATTACGGGATATACAACCGGAACAAACGAGAAACTCGGGGTATATATAAGAAGTTTGACCCGTGGTTTAATTAGAATTATGTTTAAGTGATTTTTATATTTTTCCTTTTTATTATTATGGGATGTCATCTATATATAGCGAGAAGGATGGAATTTGCGTAGTTCTAGGTTAGCAATTAATTGAGAAGACACACCAATATATATATACTACGAACGTACGCAAGAGAAGTTGGTCCGAGGAAAATGTTCCAAAGAAAACTATTTTTTTTTCTTCTCTTTTTTTTCCAAACAAAAATAGTATATATTCCAACTCAATACTTCAACGATGCTACTTGGTGCTTGATACTTCTTTCTTAATGGCTTCTTGTGCTGGATCACTATAAAACCGTCGATGAGAAGGAAAAAATAGCCAAACAAGACTCAAGAGTCACTTAAATGAGTAGCCTAATGCTGAGTGCATTCATGTTCTACCATTTGGTATTTAGTCTAAAGAGTGGTCTCACATTTTAAATTTTGTTATATAGCTGCCAAATCCCCCATTTTTTAAGCCCGCCATCTAAGGAAGTCATCTTCAACTATAGATCTTCGTGGTGGGTGGAATATATATATAACCAGTACTGAAATTGGCCAGATCCTTATTGTAGTAGTCATGGCTAACCATGGTCGTGATGATTTTTGTTTGAATCTGCATCAACCAAACTTTAGCTACTTAGAACTGATCAACTCACAGCTTAACCTAGATAAATCATTCAATAAAGAGATATTCATTGATTGCACACAGTGCATCTCATGCTTTCCAAAGGGATCTCCAAGTTTAAAAGAGCTAACATGGCGCAACTGACTATCTGGCACATTCCAACCATATATGTTGATCAGATGAGACTGATTTGTTGTGTCGTATACATTCACCAGGATAGTCTCTTCTCCAAGGAACTGTTGATGTAGCTTTCAACAATAGGCTCAATTTCGAACACTCCTCCAAGATACCTACCTGACCATGGTGGGAAGATTCATAACTATTGTTACCAAAATATATAGTTTATAAGAATATTTAACTACTAAGAGAATCATACAAAATAGTCATTTGAAACCTCCCAATTAGAGTTGCACTTGAAGGAAGATGAGTCTTATAGATCGCAAACGTCAAAATAATTCCAAAGCGATTGGTTTTCAATAACATAACTTTAGCTACATTCAGCAAATATTAAAAACAATTAGAAAACGTAGTAAAAAGAGAAAAGAAAAGAGAAACTAACTTTTCCAAGTACACATCAATAGAAACCATATGTGAGATGGTATCTTGTGTAGATATCACAATAGCGTATTCCTCCTGAATCAGGGATGGCTCTAACGTACCCATTCTCTCTTCATAGTCCAGCCATGTTGTTTCTCGAACTTTCCCCTTTCAGTTGTGGAGGTAAAGGAAGCAATTATTGTCATATAGATCAAAATATATGTATTGTAGTTTAAATAGATATATGTTTACGTAATTTTTTCTTTTATTATTTAATTATAGTTATGTATGTAAAAAATTCCAACATGATAATTAAATGGTAGATCTATGGTATAGGCAAGTGACAACAATAGATTTTTAAAAAATAGTTACTACATATATATCAAAATATATGTATTGTGGTTTAATTAAAATTATGTTTAACCTGATTCTCAAACAAATTATGTTTAACTATTTTTTTCTTTTAGAGTGGAGCACCTCATATACCACACCACTTATTGAGGATTGATGGAAAGCAGTTATTTCTGTATATGTGGCGAATGTTATGCAAGTTCACACTCCCAATTTAACATGTATTTGGTTGCATTGGAACTAACTAACTATATGAACAGACAGAGCTCTAATTTGTTTGGAAAAATTCCCGGGCTAATTATAAAACATATCTAAAGCAAATCATTCGCTCAAATATACACTTTAGTCCTTTTAATTTAGCATCATTTTTGTTTTGGCCATTTACATTGTAATTCTAATTTTTATTTAATTCCATCAAATATTATCATTTATTTTCTTTTTATAACTAAACTCTCATCCATACAAGAAAAATTATAAAATTTTAACGTTAAGATTTCAACTATAAAAATAATAAATAATAGATATCATAGTTCAAAAGCTTTGTTTTTAGATTATTAACAAAAAATTTGTAGCGTAAGTTTAGGGAGTGTAAAATTATACTGCTCACATATGACTACTAATAATGGTGTTTATGAGCAAATATTATTTGTGCCTTGGTCTAAAATTTAAATTATTTTTTTTTTGAACTTTGGCTTTATTTGCCTTCACAAAATTACCTTACGCTAATAATTATATTTGTACTAAATGAGAAAATATAATTATTTCAAAATTTTTATTTGGATATTCTTTTAGACTACATTACTATTAATTTTTTAAAATTTATACATAATCTTTTATGTGTAAATGATAAACCTTCTTATGGTGAATTAGAAAAGGTCATGTACAAATAAAAAGTGAAAGATAAATAATATCATTTTTTTCTAAAATAATTTGGTCTCTCTTTCAAATAAGTTGTATCAAATAAATAGATCCAACAAAAAAAGTTGTTTAAACAAAATTAAACACATTAACTTAAACAATAATGCTAGAGTTACTAAGATTTTTCCACTAAGAGAGTTCTACAAACATATGTGGCATTGTTTTATTGGATAATTTTATTAACTCTCCACATCATCTTTTCTTTTGATTTATTATTTATAAAATTAGAATTATTACCGTGAATAATTCTTTCCCCACCTTAGGATTTTCAAAATCTCTCCAAATTAATGTATTGCCTTATCGGTATTTTTTTCTCTAATTCCTATTTTTTTATTATCGTGTTAATTTGACTTCCTCTTTATTCTCATCATCATCTTGTTATTAACCCTAATTTTTAAAATTCTAAATTTTCAAACCGATCCGTGGTTATTTCATCAGATTTCTCGAAAAAAAAAAACTTCATTCCTCTTCTTCCATTTTGGTGATTCCAAAATTATTTTTTTTCGTTATATTTTTTTGTTCACTTCAGATAAATTGGCATGTTATTACTACTTAAGATTTGTGGTAAATAAACTATGGATTCTTATTCCTAGATGACGATGGAGAGGTACAATCAACTTTATTTTTTTGTTTTCATTCTCTCTTTATAAAGGTTGCATATTGAATACTGTTTAGAAAACTTAATCAAGACTGAAATCCTACTGAAGTGCTTAAGTATAAAATCCTAAGTGTATGTGGGGATTTTGGGTATTAGAATGTGAAAATTAGGGTCCATACAAATATCAGTAAAACGGATGCTTTGGAAAAATTGAAGCAAAAACCATTGTGGAAACAAATTAATTAAATAATAAAGTTAAAATTTTGGAAAAAGGAATATTTTTTAAGAAAAAGGAATAAGACAGTTAGGAATTGAAGCAAAACACTAATGTGTTAATAAATTATTCTACAAAGATTGTGAAAATCGTGGAGATGAGTAAGGAAAAGAGTTTTTTTGGTAATAATCCTAATTTTAGAAATAATAAATTAAAAAAAAGATGAAGTGGAGAGTTAATAAAATTATCCAATGAAGTAGTGTCACATATGTTTGGAGAAATTCTATGGTACGCAATGCGTACCAAGTGGAATCCTACAAGTTATACGAGGGCCCACCTATTTTAAAACACATCGGATCAATTAAACCAGGTCATCAAAAATCTCTCACGCGCGTGTTGTATACATGACCACTATTTATTTTATTGTTTTCTTAATTTCAGAAAAATACTTAATTGTATTTCAGGCTCTTCCATCAAGGCGCGCCCTTCCTTCCTATCTCCTACAACAGTACAATCGGCGGAGCTGTTCTAAAATTATAAAAGTAGGATTTGTTGAATTAAGCAAGAGGATTGTTCCCAAAACCTGATCAAAGAATATTACTTGAACCAAATAATAGGTAAAATATTTCACATCCAACAAACCCTAAAATCTAAGTTAAGAAAATAAATTTACCTTTTGTTTTGTGATATATACAAAGACCATGTGAGAATACAATAACAGAATAATGTGGTGGCGTGGGAGGGGTAAAGAAGGGGATATTTGGAGGAGATAGCCCTTGAAGATGTGGTTGTAAAGGAAAGCATATGGATGGGGAATTGTATCGAACAACTTGAGGGCGTAGAAGAAATCACCATTCTTTGAAAGGGCGAAGAACTTGATTAGTCGGCTGAAGGCATTGTTGTCGGGGTAGAGGCGAGCCGGATGATCTGGGAATGGTACTGCTTCAGCTCCCGCATGTTTGAAGGCCAAACGCTGGTGGATGATCGACTTCATGGATTAAGGCGAAACATCCAGCCTTTCTCTACTGTTTCACGGATTTCCTCTCTGCAAATTGTTTCAAAACCTAGCGGGGCTCTAAGTGTACCTTCTCCCTTGCCTAACAATTCACCAGGTTCTGGTTTGTTATTTCATTTGGTTCTGCATTTTCTTTGTTATTTCTTGTACATTAGTAGTCACCATTTTGGTGACTGTTACCGTAACTTCTTCCACTTAATAAAACAATCGTTCACATAAAAAAAAAAAAAAGCTCCCGCATGTTTGAGCATCTTTTGATGCCATGGAAAGTTGAAGAAGAAGAAGAAGAAGAGCTCTACCTGGGTTTAGATATGGTGGACAACACATCACAATAAAGGTTTTTGTGAGAGAAAGAAAACAATAAAATAAATAGTAGTCATGTATACAAGGCGCGCGTGAGAGATTTTTGATGACTTGGTTTAATTGATCCGATGTGTTTTAAAATAGGTGGGCCCTCATATAACTTGTAGGATTCCACTTGGTACGCATTGCGTACCATAGAATTTCTCCCATATGTTTGTAAGACTCTCTTAGTAGAAAAATCTTAATAACTCTAGCATTATTGTAACTTAAATCTCATAAAACAATAATGCTAGAGTTACTAAGGATTTTTCACTAAGAGAGTCTTACAAACATAGGTGGCATGTTTACATTGGCTAATTTTATTAACTCTCCACATCATTTTTGTTTTCATTTATTATTTCTAAAATTAGAATTTTCCAATCACAAAAATCTTACCTATTAATTTTTCATAATGTCTTTGCTTTCTTTTTTTTCTTTTTTCCTTCTTTTTCTAATTTTAGAAATAATAAATGAAAACAAAGATGATATGGAGAGTTAATAAAATTAGCCAATGTAAACATGCCACCTATGTTTGTAAGACTCTATATCCAAGATTTGTACATTATCTCCTTTTCACTTAATGTATTAAATGTTAGCTAGTCCTCTACCTAAAGGTAGGAGGATGGTTCTCAGATAGCTTCAACTACTATTGCTGAGGAGCTTCTGATGATGGGCTCCTGTCAATGATCATCGTCACAGTTGTATCCCTGCAAACAAATACCCACACAGACGAGCTAATGTCTTCTTCAAGAATTCCTGCTAGCTCTGGCTTTTATTGATTATGAAGGGAACGATATCTTCTCCCCTCTAATGCCACTAGTTAAATCTTTTTGCCCGCTATAGTACTCATGAACTCATCTTAATTTTCTTTTCTCAATTTATTTGTATTTTTTTCTTTCTTTTTTTTTTTCAGAACTAAACTTAAATTTTTATCATCACCCGCGCTTCTGCTATTAGAACAGGGAATATGGTATTGCATTCTCAACAAAGATTATCCGGTTGAGAAGCATTAAAAACCTGCATTATGCAACAAGAAGCCATGTCTTCCGAGAAGCAAATCGTGTGCCTCATGGCCTTGCTGGCTGTTTTGCTTTACCTATTTGGGCTGTTGCGGAATGCAAATTCAGAAAGCAAGAGTGAAGAATTAGTACTTTTTTTGCAATTTATTTCGTTGCAAGGTCAACACTTCTATTTTACCTATTAATTTCTAGAAAATCAGAAGTTATCAGTTCCAAGCAACTTAAATTCTACTAAAGGGTTAAACACCTTTTATATACCTCGGGTTTTCCTTTTGTCTCGATCGTATACTCCGGAGTTTCTGTGTCCCTTTTATGTACTTAGAGTTTCAATTTATGTCCCTTTTGTGTCCCTCGGGCAGCCCGGACGATGACATGGCCATCTATCCGGGTCCACTTAACACGTGGCATAATGCTATTGGTGCCATGGTAGAAATTTGTATGGGACCCACAAACTAGAATATTTGAGTAATAAGGTGAGACCCACAATAATATCTATTTGATGTCAATAGAATTGCGACACGTGTCAAGTGAGCCCCGATAGATGGCCATATCATCGCCCGGGCTGCCCGAAGTACACAAAAGGGACAGAAATTGAAACTCGAGGTACATAAAAAGGACACAGAAATTCCGGAATATACGATCAGGACAAAAGAAAAACTCGAGGTATATAAAAAATGCTTAACCCTTCTACTAAACTACCAATAAACTATAACTTCACTGGTAATAATATAACAGTCAGCAGCTTCGAACCACAAAAAGTTCAACTGATTTTCAAAAGTGATGAGTATAGATGTACTAGCAATAACAAAAGTTTTTGGAATGAGAAATTTTGAACAAGACCATAGTAATGGATTATTCAAAGGAGGAAACTTGTGCCAGATTACAGATGGATAATTTTACTCACGCGATGGCAGAGAACTATAACAAACACAAAATCCGTATAATTTTTTACAAACTATAGATATTTCTACAGAATTCGGATGCTAGTCTGTCGCATGCGAGAACTATGCCCAACCCATAACTCCTCCCTCAAAGCACTTTTAAAGGGTCAATGGACATCATGCTGATTCTCCAACAGGAACGAGGCCACAGAGCACAACCGAAACAATTCAGAGGAGTCTGTTGCAAAATGCGCCATAACAGTAGCACCTGCACTTTAGAAGCAGCTCCTTGAGAACCCAGTTCCGGCCACAGGGGAAAATTGACCTTAGTGGAGGAAATCCTTCATAGGGTCATCATGATGAACCCTCTTCATTCTATATGCTTCCATGTCCTCAGCAGTAACCTAATATTGTCAAAACAATTTAAAACAGTATAAGGAGACCCATAACAGTGCCACAACAATAAAGCAGTTAGATAATATCATTAATCCAAAAGCAAACCAAAAATTTAACGCACCTCATCATTCCATCGCACATTGTATTTCCGCTTCCTCTCGTCCTTCTCTTCTCTTTTCCTAATGTCCTCCTGTACATAGCACAGAGACGAAAGAAATTAATACCAAGTAAGAAATCCACAAAAATAAGCTGACAGCTCAGGAAACCGAACCCTTGAAACAAATCCAGTCGTAACATCTTAAGTAAACAAAACGGGAAAAGCATATTATTGCTGCCACTATTTAGTTGTTATCTGGGTTTGAAAAGTTAATATGCTATAGCAAAGTATCATGAGATATTCACCCCCTTCCCCCTTGAACCCCCTATCAGCTCCTAACTACGAAGGAAGAAGTACACAAGCAAATAGCAAGAGAGCTGACAACCACAGCATTGGATTAGTACCCACCTTCTTAAGAGCTTCAGCAAGTAACTTCTCATCCAAAACCAAATCCTCTGGAACTTCAGTTCCCCAAGTGGCCAATTTTTTCTCCTCAACTGGTGCAGCTGACTCTGTTTGAGGGTCAAAATACCCAAGCCGTCATTAAATTATATGTATAAACAAAGAGCAAGGCAGGACTAAGAAAAATTTCAAGAAAGGTGCTTTATGTATGAACAGAAGGCAGTCCCACAAAAACAATTGAATTAATCTAAATCCATCATTAGTGTTGCCACTATAAACCGTAAATCGACAACAGAGATGACACACAAACCTTCAGTTGCCTCTTTGCGGTCAATATTAGCCTTCATTAGGTCTGTTGCAGCCTCAGCAGCTTTGATTCCAGCAGCACCTGTGCAATAGCTGTTCCGAATCGTCTGTTTGCAGCACTTGTAGCCCCACTGATGATCCTTCCACCATGAACCCCACACGCTTGTGTGGTTGTTAATATAAACATCTTCTTCATACTTGCTTCTGGGAAGTACAGTCTCCTGCAAATAGTGTGAGAGAGTAATAAGAGCACTTGTTTTAGGCAAATCATTAAAAACAAACGTACAAAGACTAGCTTTTGCACAATCATTGAAGCCTGTCATCATCTATAAGAACCAATAAGAATTCAAAAGACCAATCACAATCTTTTCACAGAGCATTCAGATGCTTCTAGAGAATAATTAAAGAATACTGCATAGATTTGATTTCCCAAATGAAAAATCAATTTCTAATGCCACCAATTTCAAACAGAGTATGACTAGAAGACCAAAACCCGAGTTATAACATTAAACGTAAAACAAAGATGTAATTCCCACCTGCCCCTTTATGATGCGCCCTGCACGATCATATTCAACTTCTCTTTCGCTCTGCCCAAGCAAAAGCTCTCTTGGAATTTCTTCTGCACTAGCAGCATTCCCATACTTCTCCATTATTGTGTCCTTGGTTTGCGTCTTCAATTTTTCCTTTATGACTTTATAATTCTTATACAGAAGCTCAGCTTGAGATGGTGCAGCCTGCATGTGAATATCTTGTCCCTTTTCAAATGCCTCCCATGCATGGATGTTGAGCTGCTTAAACTCCAAAGCTTGACCACTATTTCTGTATTGGTTGTCACCCTGAAAATAATTCAAGTAATGTCAATCCAAATACAAGGATATGAAGTCCAAACAAAATGCAAAACAAGTATGCACAATTTTCCATAACAAGTTTACTTTTGGTGGCACGTACCCCGTAGAACTTCTCATTTGGATCAGCATCTGGAAGAGGATCCTCACGCATGGATCGGGTTTTCGGGTCGTAGTGAGCAGAGTTAACATCAAGATTCACGAGGTATTTTGCAGTATCCTCCCGAATACGCAAATTCCTAACAGTTCCCGTGCTACCACCACCAGTTGTTCGCACACGCTTCTCAACCTTAGCGAAATCCATCTGCTTGCTCTCATCAACCTTGGCTTCATCCACTCTTAAATCATCTTCATCATTATCCACATCACTACCCCCACTCTGACCATCTTGATTATTGTTTTTCTCCTCCAATTTCTTAAGCTGTTGCTCCTTAACATACTTCCTACGAGCAGCATCACGTGCTTCATATCTCTCAATAACATAGGCATAATTCGATGTATCATAACCATTCCACCGGTCACGCTTCCCGTCATAATCAAGCTCAAAACTTTCAATTTTCTCATCAGGGGCGATGTGCTTGTTAGTCCACTTCGCACCCACTTTCCTCGGTCTCTCCATGCATGCCTTTGAAGTATGAGTCATAGCTCCACAACTGTGCAAAGCAAAAGATGTTAGTTAAAAACAAAAAAAAAAAAACAATAACCTTATGGAGAGCATATTTATTTCAAGAAAATCATTCAAGATCAACAACACTTCCTTACTTTTCACATGCTCCCTTCCTGTACTTATCAGCTTGGTAAACCTTAGCACCTCTTTCATACCAATCTTTTGTGTAATTGGGATCAGATTTCCATTTCCTCTGATGCTTCAAACTCTGATAAAGCAAAAAAGGAAGATAAATTTGAACCACTCCTTCACATAAGAAAGCTTCTACGATAAGAAGATCAAAGGAAAAAGGAACTTACAGGTTTTTCAGAATTAAGATACCAAGGAGCAGAGGACATATACTGAGGGATATGAGGATTGATCTCTTTTCCATCCTCGTCAACCTCGGCCGGAGCAAGCCCGGCTTTCCGGGCTTCCTCCAATTCAATTTGCTTCCTGTGGTCTTCCCTAGACTTAAATGAAACTGCAATCGCAAAAAAACAAAAAAAAGAACATATAACCACTTAGATGCATTTTATGATCAATTCTCTCTACCTCTGGGCAGATAAAAGCATAAATTTGTGATGTAATGTTACAATATCAGCCAGATAAGAGGTGCCTAGAATTATAGAACTTCTACTCATGGAGGAGAACCCAATTCAGAAACGATATTGCCTCCACGAATTGTTGTTCACCAACGCTAAAACAGCAGACAACTTTAAGAGCTTACTAATCACTAACAAGAAATGTAAACAGTCGATTATGAACCCATATAAGAGATTTCAGAAGACTAATATAATCACCAATTCAGCACAACACAGAAACATAGAGAACGAACTATCAAATTCATTATAAGATCAACTTTCGTCCAATTTTGCATAGGAGGGTGAAATTTACAATCAAATACTAACAGTTGATGTGATGCATTAATAAATTGGAAGTTGAAACCCTAAAATGGTAGTAATACAGTATCCGCCAGATCATTCATTCAAAGAAGCTACAACATACTATCCAAACACATCAACACATCCAACCCATGGGTTAAAGGTCCTCTCAAACAAATCAGGAAAAATCAAGAGCACATCCAGAACTAAAGCTTGCATGGTATTAAACCTCACATATTTACTAAGGTTAGGGTTCCTCACAACAACAAAGTAAATAGCAAAAAAGACCAGAAACTCATCCAGAGGGAAGCTCTTGAAGACTCTTATTGATGGAATCAATGACTGGATAAGGGCTTGGATGGGAGGGAACTGGGATAAGACAAACCTGCCGCACCGGATCCTCTCCCATCAAAGAATGGGTGAAAGTAACAAACGGCAAACTAATTAACCCAATCAAGAGCACAAAAAACTTCCAACCTATCTAATTAATCCAATCGAGAACACGAGAAAGTCCATCATAGTTAACCGGAAGGAAAGAATTAAGGTTTCAAGGAAGGGAACGGAATCGTGCGCGTACCTGAAGCCGTAGCCATGGTGAAATCTGTGGATGAACCGGCGGCGAGGGTTTAGTCGGGTGGGCGGTGGTGGAGAAGGGAGGAGGAGAAGAGAAAAAGAAAACGGAGGAAAGATTTAGAAGAGGCGTAGCGGGTGGGCCACAAAAGTAGAGGATAAACCGACAAAGCCTAAAAAGTATTATTTTAGACAAGTTTCAATCAAGTCTTACAATTTCATAGACCATCCCGAATTATAATTCGGGTTTGGATTAGACATGGATTTTAAAATATTTAGGATACTCAAATCACGTATTAGTTTTTATACCTTATGAAATATGAACATTAATTTTATGTTTATTTGTATGTGGGATGAACTATTATCATTTTATATATTATTATACCACAAAACTGAATTTTGCATATTTCATTTTAATATTTGATTTTAACATATGAAAAGAATGATTGTGAAATTGGATTGGACAAATAAATAATAAAATATGAAACTAGTTATAAATTTGAGATATTTAGAACTATCTCAAATTATCCTAACAAAAATTTGGAAATTTAAATTTTAGCATAATAGGATGTGGTACTGACATGAGTTTTGTAAATCTCGAAATCCCAAATTCCATGCTAAGGTTGTGTTCATTGACGGAAAATATTTTCCATTTTCTAATTTTCATTTTCGATTGGAAAACTTGTAAAAGTTTGAAAACATGTTCACTTAACCATTTTTAGAGTTTGAAAAATTGGTGTACATGTTCAATGTACACTCTTTTCATATTGCAAAACTTTCTCCAAACAATTTATGATTAGATTAAATGGTCCATTTATGATGAAACATGATTAGATTTAAAGATTTAATAGATTTTTATTGTTAAATTTAAAAGATTTGGGAAAAAAGGAGGAGATGGCTAAATAAGATGGATTGAAGCAAATCAACAACTTAAAATTCAAATAAGATAAGGGTTAATTTGGTCTTATCAAGATGTTCATATGGACTTTTTTGTCTCATTGGAAATTTTATTAATTGGAAAATGAAGGGAAACACGTGTTTTTAAACAGGAAAACAAACTTATAAATTACACATGAAAGTGTGAAAAACATCTTATTATTGTTTTCCACCAATTAGTTGTAGATTAGAAAACTGAGAAAAATCGTTTTCTAATTTCCAATTAGAAAAGGATATCCAATGAACACAAAACTCTCTTTTTTAGTCCTATTTTTTAAATTTTTAGAAAATTTGGAGTATTTTTCTATTGGTGGACGCGCCCAAATTCTAATATTCCAATCCAAATTTCTAAATATTCACTCTTTATCAAGGTCTCCATAAGTTGATTAATGAAAATCAAGCTTATTCATCAAGAAAAGGTCCCTATAGGAAAACATCCCATCGGCCCGTCCCCATCCGTTTCTGAATTTTGCCCCACCATCACCCCAATTCCTCGCAAAAAACTTCATTCTCTAATTATTTTTAAAAAAATAATATTGAAGCCCCATCTCTCTCTCCCTCTCCAAAACGCTCTCTCCTCTCTCTTCTTTTTTTCAAAAAAAACACTTGGAGTTGTCTTAGCTTTCATGCCGTCGTAAACCCCACCCCCTTTTTCCCTTTTTAATTTGTGTTTTTTTTAGTTTTTCTTTACCTTTCATGGTAGATCTCTGATTGCTTTAGTCAATCTTGTCACTACAATTTTTGGTAGTTTATTTGCTCCTTTTTTGGAGTATTTTGCCAAAAAAAACCTTATCTCTTTACATTTAGAGCTTGTAAGGAGTGTTTTGACCCTATTTACTCGGAGATCTAAGCACTCACTACTCTTTAGTAGTTGTGTGATGAGATTATTGGTCCGTTTTATCGGAAACCAAACAGATCTCGGCTATACGGTGGTTTTCTTGTTTCCGTGGTTTTCATCGGGCTTGAAGAGGGATGGTAGATGTTGCTGAAATCATGTCATTCAAGTAGAAGCAGGGCCGGCTCAAGCTTTTGAGAGGCTTAAAGCGAAAAAAAAAAAGAGGCCCTTTCAAAAAAAAAATAAAAAACAAAAAAAAAAAAAACTTACGTGCAGAACTCACGATGATAGCACAGCATATAAAACAAGATAATACATCAAAAAGTAAAACCCTCCTCTTTCGTCCGGGCTTGGGACCGGCAATTATAAGCCCATAGACTATAAAATTGGAGGCCTTATACATTTGGTGGCCCTAAGCCCTAGATTGAACTGCTTGGCCCATTGGGCCGGCCCTGAGTAGAAGTTATCTATTTTGTTGTATTTTCTGGAGAAAGCAGATTTTTTCCTTTGATGAAAGCTGCACGAGACTTTTGGAACCTTACCGGTTTTTCTATGTCTTTTGGGAAGTGGTGCAAGTCCATATAATTATCCTTTTTAGAGGATGAATAGCTTTTAGGAGATCTGAGTTGTTCAATTATTATAGTAGATCTAGATGTTTCTACTTGTAATTTGTTGTATGGATTTATTGCATTCATTTATATATTCATAATGAATGGAATGAAATGAATCTATCGTTTAAAAAAAATAAAAAATAATAAAATTAAGCCGAAAACTGATCATGTGAAAATCTAAAACATTAAACAATGAAATGGATGATGAGAAAACTGACAAGATGATAAGATTTTAGTTTGTTTTGATTTTGAAGTAATTTAATGCACAAATAAGTAAATTGCTAAACAATTATTTTAATAATAAAATATATATTATAGTTTCCCTGCGTTAGAGAAAATATTCCCCACGGCGTTTTCAAATACCCAACAAGGCTAAAATATCCCGCATCCCCCTGGAAGGAAAAAAGAACTATCCCTCTTTCTCTTCCTCGTTCAAGGATTCCCCGCGGAATCTTGTAAATGGGATAAAGATGGACTCCTTCTGTTTAGGTGTTGGGCTTCAGCACTTGAAAACCCACATTTCCTCCATTCGCATATTTTTCTGCCACAAACAAATTGGAATTGGCTTAAAGGTGTTTTTTTTGTCTGAATTCTTGCATTTCTAACAATTAACAATTTGTGTACCCAACTCGTTTTGTGTCTCAATTATATACTTGGATTTTTATACAAAGAAGAAACAAATAAATACGAAACGGATAAATCATTTGTTGGAAAATTTTATCGGCGCATCCAGAACTTGACCAAAGAGATTTTTTTTTTTTTTTTGAGAATCAAATCTAATTGCATTGCAGAACTTGGTTAGGGAAATCCCTAACAATGTGTACACTGACAGTAAGAGAGGCCCTCAGGCCTGTACATCAAGAAAACATATAAAGCTATACAAATGACTAATAGCTATACAACAGCTTGAAACCGTATACACCAAAAATCACATAGTTTTTTCAGCTCAGGAGAAAGAAGCCGGGGCTTAAGTTCATGAAGCCCACAAAATCTTAATTTGAGGTCTGAACAAATATCAGCAATTATTGCAGCTGAAGGACGACTGCAGTGAGTGAAGTACCTACTATTCCTCTCTTTCCAGATATGGTAAATAGAGGCACACCAAGCAAGACGTAAAATCCATGCTTTTAGTGATCTCTTTTGCAAGAAGCATTTAGCCCACACAAACTCTGTCTGCCAGGAGCAAACTGATCTAGATATATTACATAGAAGTAGAAGGTGAGACCATATCTCAGCTGCATAAGGACATTCGAAAAAAAGATGATCTCTGGATTCCACAGAACATGAACATAGTAGACATGAAGTGTCTGAAATCACCCCCCAATGATGAAGCCTATCTCGAGTGGTTAACCTGTTTAAAATAGCCAACCAAGAGATAAAACTATGTTTTGGAATAAAACCAGCAGACCACAAGAGTTTGAACCAATCTACTCGAGGTCTTTTAATTCTAATGAAGTTTCAGGCACTCTTCACAGTATAACGACCAGAAGAAGTTAGTGTCCAACAAATCTGATCGTTTGCAGAAGAGGGGAGAATAGTGGCCATTGCTGCTTGCTGCAGCTGAGAGATTAAAGGTAGACGAGTTGTCGGCCAGTGCCAGGAATTATCAGAAATAAGTATGCTTACTTTGGCATGAAGAGGTATTTTCGTACTGGGAATGTGAGCAGCCGGTACTATATTCCGCAGTACGTACCCCATTGGGGTGCCAATTATCCCACCAAACATAGGTGGATTGTCCATTTCCTATGTGATGAGAAATGGCAGAAATAAAAAGAGGCCGAAGTTTCAGAATTTTTCTCAAGCTCCAAGAACAGTTGGTAGGAATAGCTAGACTCCAAATGCTTCTATCTTTGAGTATGCATGATAGAAGCATACTCAAAGAGAAATTTTTAGAAAAATGTTTGTTAGACAAAGAGAAATTTTTGTTAGACAAACAAATTATTTTCTAATTAGCCAAAAGTGCCATGGATGGTGCACATAGTCTTACAATTTTAGAAAAATGTTAGGCAAAACTAATTGATATGCATGATCTTTCTTAAAAAAATTCACAATATTCGGCCAGAACTTGTAGCAGAATGACAATAACACATGATCTGTCATCTTTGTACATAAGCTAAAGAATAAGGCCACGGATGACTCTTGCTTCTCATCAACTGCACAACTGGGTAAAAAAAAGGGTACGCTGAGTTCTTCTGACTCTGTTGCAGAAAAGGCATTTTACTGCCACCAACCCATCTAGTTTCAAGAACAAATCTTCATCTGCTTGCTTTTCCATGATTTGAACCTTCTTGGGCTCCAAAAATTTCATGGACAGTATCACAGAGCATGCTGCCAAAGTCACCCCACCAAATCCAAGCTCAAAACCTACGACCCACAATTACCACATCCTACGCCTCCCGTGACCTCCTCTTCTTTAGTGTTGTTGTTGAGAGGAACCACAATACCCACAATACCAAAGTCACCCTGATCTTGTACGTAACATCCATTAGGAATCCGAATTTCACACAGGAAAATTGTTCCATTTGCACTAAAGGCAACAGACTTGGCTCCATAATATTCTCAGGAAATATATCGTTTATCTGATGTGCTGGTATGTCCTGACAGCTTTAGACAGAGGAAGGGCGCCAATTTTTATCTTAAATTTGCATAATGGTTCCTGTTTTTGCGCTTAGGGGTGCTATGAGGAGCGTGGTCTGTTATTTTCTCTCTCGTTGTAGTCATCTCTTCTATGACTGTTTGTACTTATCACCTTTGTCTTAATAAAGTCTATCATTCTAAATGTTCTCAAGAAATATGGAATTCTCAAAAAAAATGAATTACTATGCTTCTCTCTGTTGCGTTGAGACTACTCAAACTCTGGGAGTCTGCTGCAAAATGCGCCACAACAGTAGCAACCTGCACTTGAGAAGCAGCTCCATGAGAATCTGATGCTGGCCACAAGGGAAAATTGAGCTTAGTGGAGGAAATCCTTCATGGGGACATTCATGATCCTATATTAGCCTTCATCAGGTCTGTTGCAGCCTGAGCAGCTTTGATTCCAGCAACACCTGTGCAATAGCTGTTCCGAATCGTCTGTTTGCAGCACCTGTAGCCCCACTGATGATCCTTACACCATGAACCCCACGCACTTGTGTGGTTGTTAATATAAACATCTTCTTCGTACTTGCTTCTGGGAAGTACATTCTCCTGCAAATAGTGCGAGTAATTAAAGCACTTGTTTTAGGCAAATCACTAAAGACAAACGTATAAAGACTAGGTTTTGCATAATTGTTGAAGCCTTTCATCATCTTTAAGAGCTAACAAGAATTCAAAAGACCGACCAATCACAATCTTTCCGCAGAGCTTTCAGATGCTTTCTCCTAGAGAATAATTAAAGAATACTGCATTGATTTAATTAAAATTCAAAAGACAAACCACAATCTTTTCACAGAGCTTTATAGACGCTTCTCCTAAAGAATAATTACAGAATGCTGGATAGATTTGATTTCCCAAATGACAGATCAATTTCCAACGCCACCAATTTCAAACAGAGCATGACTAGCAAACCAAAAGCCTAGTTATAACATTAAACGTACAACCAGGATGCAATTCCCACCTGCCCCTTTATGATACGCCCTGCACCATCATATTCAACTACTCTTTCGCTCTGCCCAAGCAAAAGCTCTCTTGGAATTTCTTCTGCACTAGCAGCATTCCCATACTTCTCCATAATTGTGTCCTTGTTTTGCGTCTTAATTTTCTCCTTTATGATTTTATAATTCTCATATAGAAGCTCAGCTTGAGAAGGTGCAGCCTGCATGTGAACATCTTGTTCCTTTTCAAATGCCTTCCATGCATGGATGTTGAGCTGCTTAAAGTCCAAAGCTTGACCACTATTTCTGTATTGGTTGTCGCCCTGAAAATAATTCAAGTAATGTCAATCCAAACACAAGGATATGAAAGTCCAAACAAAATGCAAAACAAGTATGCACAATTTTCCATAACAAGTTTCCTTTTTGGTGGCACTTACCCCATAGAACTTGTCATTTGGATCAGCATCTGGAAGAGGATCCTCACGCATGGATCGGGTTTTCGGATCATAGTGAGCAGAGTTAACATCAAGATTCACGAGGTATTTTGCAGTATCCTCCCGAATACGCAAATTCCTAACAGTTCCCGTGCTACCCCCACCAGTCGTTCGCACGCGCTTCTCAACCTTTGCGAAATCCATCTGCTTGCTCTCATCAACCTTGGCTTCATCCACTCTTAAATCATCTCCATCTTTATCCGCATCACTACCCCCACTCTGACCATCTTGATTATTGTTTTTCTCCTCCAATTTCTTAAGCTGTTGCTCCTTAACATACTTCCCACGGGCAGCGTCGCGCGCTTCAAATCTCTCAACAACATGGGTATAATTCGCCATATCATAACCATTCCACCGGTCACGCTTCCCGTCATAATCAAGCTCAAAACTTTCAATTTTCTCATCATCAGGGGCGATGTGCTTGTTAGTCCACTTCGCACCCACTTTCCGAGGTCTCTCCACGCATGCCTTTGAAGTATGAGTAATAGCTCCACAACTGCAGAAAACAAAAGAAGTTAGTTAGAACAAAAAAAAGAAAGAAAGAATAGCAATAGAATCATCAAGTGCATATTTATTTCAAGAAAAGCATTCATGATGAACAAAGTTTGCTTACTTTTCACATGCTCCCTTCCTGTAATTATCAGCTTGGAAACCCTTAGCACCTCTATCAGACCGATGGTCTGAGTAATTGGGATCACGTTTCCAATTCTTCTGATGATGCAAACCCTGATAAGGCAAAAAAAAAAAAAGAGAGATAAATTTGAACCCTCTTTTCACATAAAATAGCTTTTATGATAATAAAAACCAAAGGAGAACGCAACTTACAGGTTTACCAGGAAGATACCAAGGAGCAGAGGCCATATACTGCGGGATATGAGGATTGATCTCTTTACCATCCTCGTCGACCGCCGGCGGAGCAAGCCCGGCTTTTCGGGCTTCCTCCAATTCAATTTGCTTCCGGTAGTATTCCCTAGACTTAAACGGAACTGCAATCGCAAAAACAAAAAGAATCCATCATTTTCCCGCTCAATTAAACCAATCCCTAAAAGGTAACTAAAGTTCCATCGCAATAACGATTTGGATAGAGAGGGAACTGGAAAACACGAAAACGGTGTCGCTCAGAGCATATAGTTAACCGGAAAGTAAGAATTAGGGTTCCGGGAAAGGAACGACGGAATCGAGCGTACCTGCCGCAGTAGCCATGGTCGATATTTTGGCGCAAAGATAGTTTTTAGTTTTGTTTTTTTTTTTAAAAAAGAGTTTTTACTTTTCTGCAGTGGTTGTACGGTATATATATATGTATGGATTGGGAGACTTGCGGGGTGTTTGGGATAAAGACGGACTCTAGCCCAAACCGACATAAGAGACATAATTGGAAGTTGAGTCGGTTAACCCAAACAACAAAATAAATGTGAATTGGAGGAATCATTGGGTGAAATTTTCCAAAACTTGAAAAGGCTACAGCACTTTAACTGATATTTTCTAGAGATATTTTTTCCAATTTTTTAAAAAATATATTGGCAATTGTGTCCATCTATTTCAGGGAGATTGTTTTCCTGGAACTCCCACAAAGGAAGAAGGGAAAAATATTTCTAGACTTATTTTAAGGTAGATTGTACAAAGTTATATCCATCATCATTATTAATATTTTAGAAAGCTTGAAAATTTTCTCCAAGAGAAATTTTTGTTAGAAAAACAAATAATTTTTTAATAAGCCAAAAGTGCCTAGTCTTAAAGTCTTAGAAAAATGTTGTTCAGATATTATTGATATATATGTTCTTTTTTTGAAAAAATATTCACAATATTTTGCCAGAACTTGTAGCAGAATGACAAGAACACACTTCAGTTAAATATTTAACAAATCATCCATCTCAGTGTTGTCTTTGTACATAAGCAAATAAGGAATAAGGCCACAGATGACTGATGTTTCTCATCAACTGCACAGCTGGGGAAAAAAAACCAGTACATATTCATTACGCTGATTAGTGATACTTAAAATCATATACTACACAAGTTTCACAGAAGGGAAAACTTTAAAAAAAAGAAAATTTTAGTGTAGGTGTAAACCGAAGAAGAAGAAGAAAAAATGAACTCATGAAAGACTTCCATTCTCCAGGGTAGGTTGAGTTCTTGTGACTGTTGCAGAAGGCATTTTACTGCCACCAACCCATCTAGTTTCAAGAACCAAATCTTCATCTGCTTGCTTTTCCATGACTTGAACCTTCTTGGACTTGAAAAATTTCATGGACAGGATCACAAAGTATCCTGCCAAAGTCACCCCACCAAATCCAAGCACAAAGCCTACCACCCACAAATACCACATCCTATGCCTCCTTGTATCCTCCTCTACTTTACTACCGTTGTTTAGAGGAACCACAATAGCAAAGTGACCCTGATCTTGTGCGTAGCATACATTAGGAATACCAATTTCACTCAGGAAAATTGTCCCATTTGCACTAAAGGCAACACACTTGGCTACTGATGAGCTCACTATGCTATCAGGAAATATGGAATTCTCAAAACGGATCACTATGCTTCTCTCTGTTGCGTTGAGGCTGACAATGTTGGATGTTCTAGCCTTGGTGTTTGATGCATTGAAGACCATGAAACCAACTATAGGAGTGATCATTGAATAGCCTGGAACTGTGTAGTAGACAGAAGACCAGTTCCCCAAGTCTTGGTAGACTATAGCTACCCTCTTCACATGAGGTACTGTCCTTGTTCTTGATGGAATCTGAAAGCTGCTGAAATTTGCACCCATGTTCCATAGCGTCCTGCTTCTGATCCGCACAACCATAACTTCGATACCCGAAAGATTGGCAGGGAGAAGACCTTTGTATAGAGCACCAGTGTGTGGCCTTTGTCTTACCAGGGTTTCCAATGCAGAATCTTGAAGAAATGAATCCAGGGCGTCTGTGGTATAGCCATCTGAGCTATGGACAAAAGTTAAAGAACAGAAGCTGAGAGCCAACCAGATGACAATATACAAGCTCATTCTGGAAATTTGGTTAATAAATAAGCAGCTCTCTCTCTTGCTTGTGTTAAGAACAGTGAGTTTGATCACCACATACTAGGGAATTCACTAGAGCATTTAATGGTTATTTTTTGCACATCTCTTGGAAACTTAATTAGCACTAGGCTGTATCATGATGATTTTCAAAGCATGCTTAAAGTATATGTCCCCACAGGAATGACTAACGAGTCATGCAGTTGACTTGAAATGTTGTGGTGAGTTGGATTACAATCATTAGATGATGCTGATTAAAATTCGTATTAGTCATCTATGACTACATTCTTCTTGGTTAATATACATAGAAAAAGGAGAGCCTAAATCCATGACATGCGGGGAGCAACACTTGCATTAGCACTAAAAACAAGCGATGATGGTGTCTTGGCAGACGAGAGGAGCATGATAAAAGATCCTTGCTGTTCACACTTTCTTTCTTGCTACATACTAAAGTTAAAAGTATAACTTGCACTCAAGATTTTTGCCTCTTCTTAACCGTTTGGGCTTTTATTATTCAGCTTAAAAGAAGGACGAGTACTAACTGTTGTTGCTAATACAGTCTCAATTCAACTCGGTAAAATTTCGAGGAAAAATTGAGAAAAAGCGGCTTGCCAATCTCTTTTTAGCTGCAGATGCTGCAGAACCATCTTTCTTTAACTTTTGTTTCGTCTCTTCTTTAACTTTTGCTTCAGAACCACTATGCTAAAGGACTATGCAGTAAATGGACACTTTTGAGTTTCAGATTTTAATAATGAGTGAATCTAGTAGATTTTACTTGATGCAGATAATTTCATGCTCCACCATAGAAAATTGGAGATATATTAGAATATTGCTTCATGATGGTTCCAAGGCATGGTGGTGCTTTTATGTTCCACTTTTTAGAAAGCAATACTGTAAATTTTGATGGGTTGCCGTTGTAGCTAAAATACTGTATTCCATGGCTGGCTTTTTCCTGGTATACTATTCGGTGGCAGCAGAGAAAGCTTTAAGCACCTACTTAGTTATATTGTACTTTAAAAATATAAAATAAGAACCAACACTCTAGCTTATTAGTCACAGGCTCACAGCATCTGACCTGATTTGATCTACGAAAATAATAGGAATGAAAAGCAAAAGAGGGGGCAATAAGATCAACCTGATAATATAACTGTAGCATTAAGAAATTGCAATTAGCGCTTCTAGACTATAAGATATCTGTAGATTTCTGTCATTATTGCTGACCACCAGGAAGCAATGCAAGATAGACAACTCTACTCAATCTGTCGAACTGAAAAGTGAAACTGGCAACTTGTTTGACCTCCAAGGTTAATTGAATTGTAACTTGTTAAACATATCATACTTGGTTAAGGGGTTTGAGCATATACTAACAGTATGATTGCATCAAGGGACGTCAAGTTTTTCACGGATTGAAATGAAAAAGCCTTCGAAACACCTTCAGTTTGTCAACTCTATTTGCCAATGAGCTTCTAAGAGAACAATTTCAGCCTCATCAACCACTTTTTTTGTGGTTTTTGGTAGCCTGACATCCAAAAAGATTGAAGCAACACAGAGATACCATGGTAAGATAGAGAAATTACATGACTGCTTACTTATTTTACACCGACTAGTTTATAAACATGCCAGTAGTTTACAAGATTCATGCTCCCGGCCTGTAGGCATGAGAAAATGCCATCGCCTAAGCCATAATTCATCTGAAATACCAAATGCACTACAAGATACAAAATAACAGGCCAGAATCAATAAAAAGTACAGGACAACTGTAACGTACAGATCTGAAACCTACATTCAGCCTAATATGTCTTAACATGTAAAAGCTTAACGCCAAATGACGGGGGCAAGGAGCTCCAGAAAGCTTGATCTTAAGAAAAAAGATTACTGCCTTATGGTAAGCTCAGCCCTCAGGTGGAGGACTCCATTAATGAAGTAAAGACTGTCCTCTGCCATGAAAGCTGTCCAGGGGATACCAAACAGATTCCGATAACCCACAGCCTTTCCTCCTGTGAAAGTATAGTTTCCTTTGTACTTGCTCACAAACTCCTCAGTTGCCTTGGATCTTGCAGCGAATTCATAATCAACAGCAAAAGACACAGATCCCTTCTCCTGCATTCCCAAGAACAGTCCAAAGCAATGAAATGAGCTCTGTTGGTCCATGTTGCAGTGAGCAGACAGGAAAAAACCCTGCCCACCCAGGTGAAATGCTTGTGAATAAACCCTCCCTGCGGGGAACAAATGAGCACACTCCTCTCTCTTCAGGTCCAGGTACACAACACACTGATGACAGGGTAGGGCAAACTCAACCACCTTTACTGGTCGATACTTGTATGCCCGCTCCACAAACCGGTGATAAGTAGCATTAACCTCCTCTGCTGCATAAGCACGTTGCCGATGCGGTGTCTCAGCCTTGAAAAAGAGAGCCTCAAGCACAACTTTGGATGCAAGTTCAGTATCAAAATCATTGCACGATAAAACTTTCTTCAGTTTTCGGCAAGTCATATATGGGAAACGGATAAGTCGAACAAGTCGGGTCGCAATGATTGAGCGTCGTTCCTCCAATTTGGGGTAATGAGTACGAGCCCACTTGAGCAGAAAGTCATAAACAGCATCCTCTGAAGCTACTTGGAGATCATCACTAGAAAATACAGCCTCGATACCAGTCAAGGGCAAGTTAAGCACCTCTTCCTGGAACCTAAAAAAAACCACAAAAATTGCATATCTTAGTCCAAACTTGAATCTTAGGAAATGAAAACAGGTAGGAAGAAAAACAAAAGCTCATGCATATTTTTTGTTTTTTCATTGGTAATGCAAGATGTCTTCACCCAGCAATAAATTCTTTCAAGTTATCACCACGTGAACTTAAATGAAGTATACCACCCAGCATAATGGGGCTCAAAATGGAAAAAGACATACTTAGATACATCCTTGTATCGTGCCGCAAGGAATTGCTTTGCTGCTTCTGTCAGTGGCTGAACTGCTTCAGCCAACAAGATACTGGAAGGGAGCTCCAAGTAGAGCAAGGCAGATTCAGAGGTCATGGGCAAGTTTCGCAACAACCTGCTGCAATATCTCATACATGACGCGACCTGGAATTTGTCCGCAGCCATCAGCACATCCAGCAACCCAGTAGGTGTGGTAAGAGACAAGGTATTACTATACATAAAATTGAGAAGATCCATTAAGGCTGCTTCTTCTGCTCCAATAGAAAAAAAAAAAGAAAAAAAAAGGTTTGAGTTAACTTATCTCAACTGAACAATGAAGTAACGAAAATGCTTATGAGATCAGTAACTGATCACCTGTAAGACATCCTAAAAAGTTCTACATGATAAAGGGCTACTTGACTAACCAGAGGACTGTATCCTTATAGTTACTTGTCGCTGCTCCGACTCTCTCATTCCATTAGAAAACAACTACACAAAAAACAGTACTTCTCAGTTTGTACTTAAGAAGACAAACGAACAAAATATCAAAAACTCAAATAGAATCTCCTAACCTTGTAAAAGAAGGGGCTCTTAGCGGCCAATATTGGAGAGCTTATGTGTAAAGTCTTAACCCTAAGAACTGTCACCATATCCCAGGATGAATCATTATCAGTACAATCAACTGTGTCAGCACCTGCACACATTTAAAACCACTCGCACAAATGTCTATGGCACACATGACACAACAAACTACTTTTTCAATCCAAAAAAAAGGAAGAAATTAAAAAAAAAAGAGCAGAAATACTCAAATATCGAAGTAGTATTACCTTGGTTCGAGGTGAATTCGGCATCTGTAGGAGTTTCTTCAATCATAGCAACGGGTTCTTCATCCAGATTATCATAAGCCACCCCATCATCGGTATCCGGCATATTACAGGTTAATATCTGCTCTTCCCGTTCCCCAACAACCTCCACAACTAAAACCCACAAAAACAAACCTCAGTTTCAAATCATCAACACATAAAAATGACATCGTCACCAACTCATAAGTTCCACTGTTACTCGATAAAAGCATGCAAATTTTGTATGTTTCAACTCAAAGTTATTAACTCGAAGAGCAAAAACTATTCAGCGCCAATAACCCAAAATTGCAACTCACACTTAACACTTGGAAAGACACAAGGTGTTTCAAAGGAAACGAAAGAACAGACCTTGATTGTCCTTCTTAATATCCTCCCTCCGGCGCTTCCGGGCGCGGGCCCAGTCGGCGATGGAGATGGCGTCGCCGCCGTCGGGCTTGGCGTCGGGAGGATCGGGGATGATTTCGATCCTGAGGACCCGGTCGGAGAAGTTGCTGTCGTTGAAGGCGAAGGCGAAATTGGAGTCCGACCCGGACCCGTGGGCCGCCGCGTTCGGAGATAAGTCCGAGTCCATGTCGTCGTCGTCGGCCGCCACTCTCATTTACGCTCCAACAGAGGTTTTTGACAGAGTTGAAGTGGAGTATTTTTGAAGAAAATGAAGGGGGTGTTTAGTTGCCAGGGTTGTTTAAATTGGAAAAAATAATCAACCCTAGAAATTGGGGATTTTTTTTGTCAAAGGGCGGAGTTTCGGGAAATGAAATGGTGGATGCTTGGTTATGTCTTTTTCCCGTTGGAAGTTAAATTGAAGTTTTGTCGGAATACGAAAAAGTCGGCTTCAAACTGACGGGACTACTGATGGTGATGTGTTTTAATTAGAGTAAGTTTTTGAATTTTTGCGACATTTGTGGATGTGGGCTTATTCGATTTTCCTTTTTTCTTTTTTCTTCTGTCTATTTAGCAAGTCGGGTTAGTGTAAATTAATTACCCGCCCAAATTACATTTGGCCTCAAAATAAAAATATAAAAATATCAAATTGTCATGAGTTGTGGAAAGTCAATGCCCACATCAGGCTCAAATTAAGTTAGGAAATTTACCAAAATTTAGGAGAGCCATGTCAATGATTGAGCAATTAGTTTCCGAGAAATTAGTATAATTTGAATTGTTTCTTTGTTAATAATCTATTTATTGATTGAGTATTAATGTAAGATTATCTCCCTCTTATATATATTTTATAAATTCTATAAATAAGAGATCAATAGTATCAACATCAACATCATCAATAATAACAGTATTTTCTTACATTTTCCACATTTATTCTTTTCTACATGGTAGCGCAGCAAAAGATCGTGCTCTGAATTTTTTTATCAAACGTTTCCGCTTCTGGCAGGCGACATGAAACCTGTAGTCGCTTGCAGGTTTTTTAAAAAATCCTTATTATATGGTTTTTTTTTCAACAAACCTTACAAAAAAGAAACTAAATTCTTAAAAAAAAAAAATCAAACATCATCATGTTCAAGGGGAGGGCTAAAGTGAAGAGAGAATGGAACAGAATGATGAAAGAGGCACTTGTTGCCTACATAGGTTTCGAGCTTTATCCTTGAAAAGCCTCATGCGGTTTCTAGCTTTTTTAAAAAAAAGTTAGTGTAGGTTTCGAGTTTTGTCTTTAAAAGCATCATATGATTTCGAGATTTGTCCATAAAAGCCGCATTGTGGTTTCGAACTTTGTCCATAAAAGCCTCATCGTGGTTTAGAGTTTTTTCCTTAATAACCAGATTTAGGTTTGGAATTTTTTCTTAAAAACCATAATAGGTTGACTCATGAAGTTGTCAAGTTAGTTATGTTTGTTATCCATGTCCAACTTGAGGGGGGATTGTTGACATGAGTCATGGAAAGTCAATGCCTACATCAAGGCTCAAATCAAGCTAGGAGATTTTCCGAGATTAAGGGGAAGCATGTCAATGAGATTTTTTTTTTTTGTGGAAAGCATATCATTGTTATTGATTATCTGGAATCCTTACATAAGATAACCCCAAGTTCTTGCGGCCAATATAATGTCCAACTAGTATTACAAATCAAACATTCAATGTTTTTTGCAACCCATTCAGCTGCAGAGTTAGCCAACCATGAAATTTTAGTAAACTTACACACCAATAGATTCCCTTCAAGTCTTCTAGTTCCATTTATGATCGTGTTGATCTCCTAAGCAGTGTCCCTCTCACTAGTCAAAGCTTTCCAAACTTCAAGTGAGTCAGTCTCTATGGATACTTTAAGATATCCTCTAGCCACGGCTAAATTGACTGCCTCTTTGACAACCAAGGCTTCAGCTGTCAACACAGAGTTAGAATAACTCCTCTTTGCTACACCATCAATCATAACTCCTCTCTCATCCCTGCAAACTATTCCAATTCCAGCCTCTTTGTCTTCTATCTTTTTTGAAACATCACAATTAATTTTAACAAAACCAGGTTCGGGTCGTTTCCATATCTCTTGAGCCTGTTGACTTGGAGTTTCCTTTCCCTCCCCTCTACCATTCTGCAACTGTGCAAATTCGCAGTAAGCAGCCTCAGCTCCCCGAATGGTGGTGAGAGGATTAATCGTTTCCTCTTCAAAGACTTTGTGATGTCTAGCTTTCCATATTTGCCACAGCAGATAGGCTACTCGACTCTTCACCTCTAGTCTTCTCCCAGCTTCTATGTTGTTGTCTAAATCCTCCCACCAACTTGTAAAAGTGATATTAGAGTCATTATTGAATTTAAAATCCAGTTGTGATCCATACTAGGTTGCTCTAGCATGAGCGCAGTGATAGAACATATGCTCCTCCGATTCTTCCTCATCATTGCACACCGGACACTGTCTATCCACTGTCATCCTTCTCTTGATTAAGTTAAGCCTCATTGGAATAACACCCGATAAGGCTCTCCACATAAAATTTTTCACCTTAGGCTGGGTACTTAGATTCCAAACATCTTTCCACTTTGTACCCGATCCTGAGATTGGATTGGTTCCATTCTTTTGCACTGAAATGTCATCACTCATTTGAACTTTAATCCTATATCCTGACTTCATCGAATATTCTCCTGTCTTTGTAAAGTGCCATATCACCTTGTCCTCAACCAACCTGGATATAGGAATACTTTGTATGATATGTGCTTCATCTTCATTGAATAGAGTAGTTAAGAGGGAAGAGTTCCACTGATCTTTCCCATGCAGCAACAAATCTTGCACCATAATTACCTGTACTTTAAAACTTTCTTCTCTCGGTATCCACTTATCCTCCTAAATCATTGCTTTTCCCCCATCTCCAAGGTTCCATCTTAACCCTCTATCCAGAAGTTCCTTTCCTTGCATCAAGCTGCTCCAACCCCAAGAGGCTGTAGCTCCTTTTTTTGCTTTAAGAAAACAAGTTCTTGGAAAATATTTTCCTTTTAGCAATCTATCCCATAATGCATCTTTGTTATTTAAAAGCCTCCAAGCCTTTTTAGCAAGCAATGTTGTGTTGAAAAATTCCAAATTTTTTAAGCCCATGCCCCCTCTTTCCTTAGGCAGAGTAAGTTTTTCCCAATTTATCCAATGCATTTTGGACTTAGAGTCCTCACCTCCCCAAAAGAACCATGCCATAAGTCCATGTAGCTGCTTGCAGAGGCTAGTCAGAAACTTGAATATCATCATGGCATAGGTTGGAATGGCAGAGATCACTGATTTGAATATAGTTTCCTTTCCCGCCTGTGACAGCAAGTGTCCTCTCCATGAGCTTAATTTGTTGCGCACCCTCTCCAAAACAAACTGTAGTGTTTTGGTCTTTGATCTTCCCCACCACGTAGGAATTCCCAAGTAAGAATCATTATCTTTAGCAATTTCCATACCACTGACTTCACAGATTTCAGCTCTAATTTTATCCGGAGTATTACTGCTAAAATACACTTTTGACTTGTTGTAGTTGATCAATTGCCCTGACTCTTTGCTGTATTTTCCAACAATATCAAGAAGGTTCTTGGTATCCTCAATGTTTGCTTCACCAAACAGAATTGTGTCATCTGCGTAAAAAATATGGTTGATAAAAGGACAAAACCTCTTCATTCTAAAACCCTTGATGACTCCTAACTCAAAACTTCTGTTCAACCTCCTTGATAATCCTTCCGATGCTAAGATGAATAAATAAGGGGAGAGAGGGTCCCCATGTCTCAACCCACGAGAAGGACTAAAAAATTCAGTTGGCTGGCCATTAACTAGCACTGCAAACCTCACTGTGGACACACAGCTCATAACTAGTTGAATCCACTTTTCTGCAAAACCAAAGCTCAGTAATACCTCTTCCAAATAACTCTACTCTAGCTTGTTATAAGCTTTACTCACATCCATTTTGAGCATAACATTTCTGTATTTTCCTTTACCTCTGCGATGCATTGAATGTAAAGACTCGTGAGTAATGAGAATGTTGTCATGAATACATCTGTTGGGGACAAATGCAGCTTGGGTTTCTGTTATTAGCTCAGGGAGCCAAACCTTGAGTCTGTTTGTAACCACCTGTTGTTGTATGAGCAGAGACAAGGATATATTTTACTGAAATACCTCATGCATCTCATGCATTTTTTATTGAATGCAACGTACAATACTTATACTGTTACATATGAGCAGTTAGAACTGCTTTACAACTTCTTATCACCCCATAATTGGTGTAACTACTAATTAATATTATCTCCATAATAATTAAATAAAATAATATATAACTAATCAAAGTCAATATTTTAACACTCCTCCTTGACTTTGATTTCACAAACTCCTAGTTGATCTCTTAGATACTCAAACCTAGCTTTAGGTAGAGCTTTTGTGAACAAATCAGCAAGCTGATTGTCTGTCTTGCAATGAATCAACTGTATATCTCCATCCTTTTGAACTTCTCGTAAGAAGTAAAATTTAATCTTGAAATGCTTTGTCTTTCCATGAAATACAGGATTGTTTGAGATAGAAATTGCAGCTTGGTTATCCACAAATATCTCTGTACTCATGTCTTGCTTCATCTGCAAATCTGTGACTATTTTACGAATCCATAAGGCTTGATTAACAGCTTCAGTAGCAGCAATATATTCTGCTTCAGCAGTGGATTGTGCAATGATCTCCTGCTTCTTAGACCTCTAAGAAAATATGCCTGAACCAAAGCTGAAACAATAACCTGAAGTGCTTCTCATGTCATCAACAGAACTAGCCCAATCACTATCAGAAAAACCATGCAACTGAAAATTTTCAACATGACTGAACTTAATTCCATAATCCAATGTGCCTTTGATATATCTAACCACCCTTTTTGCAGCTGTAAAATGGATGTCACTGGAACAATGCATAAATCTGGACAATAAACTCACAGCTTGTACAATATCTGGCCTGGTTGCAGTGAGATACATAAGACAACCAATAAGACTTCTAAATGTACCTTCATCTGCCTTTTTAGCCCCATCTTCTTTGGAAAATTTCTCCTTCAAATTCATTGGTGTGTCAACAGGCTTGCATTCCTCCATCCGAAATTTTTTCAGAATTTCTCTAGCATATTTTTGTTGGTAGACAAAAATTTCAAAATGTACTTGCTTAATCTCCATCCCAAGGAAGTATGCCATCTCCCCAAGGTCTGTCTTCTCAAAGACACTGGTCATTTCGACTTTGAATTTTTTGACCAGTTCTGAATTATTTCCTGTCACCAACAAATTATCAACATATAATGAAACAATAAGCAACTCAGAACCAACATGCTTTATGTACAAAGTGGATTTACTCAAACTTTTCTTGAAACCAAGTCCCAGCAAGTGTTCATCAATTCTGGAATACCAGGCTCTTGGTGCCTGTTTCAAACCATAAAGAGCTTTCTTTCAGTAAATATACTTTGTCTTCATGTCCTTTCACAAGAAAACCTTCTGGTTGCTCAACAAATATTTCTTCCTGTAAAAAGCCATTTAAAAATGCTGACTTAACATCAAGCTGAAAAATCTTCCAATTTTTCGGTGCCGCAATTGCTAGGAGCATCCGGATGGTATCAAGCCTTGCCACTGGTGCAAAAGTTTCAGAATAATCAACACCATAAGCTTGTGCATAACCCTTTCTAACAAGCCTTGCTTTGTGCTTATTTACAGAACCATCAGCATTGAGTTTGGTTCTAAAAACCGATTTAACTCCAATAGCAGCTTTGTGTGTAGGCCTTTCCACCAACTTCCATGTCTGATTTTTTTCAATCATTTTTATCTCCTCCTTCATTGCATTTATCCACTGTGGAGCTACTGCAGCCTCTTTGTAATTAGCAGGTTCACAAAGAGCAATATTGCACCTTTGATAAATATCAGAAAGCAACCTGGTTCCTCTCACATGAGGGTCATCAATATTTTCCTCCAAAAATTCCATATTTTCTAGCATCTCTAAATTTCCATCAACTTTTGGCATCTGTATGTCATCACCAATATTCCAGTCCCACTCCTCATTTTCAAAGAAAATAACATCTCTGCTCACAATAATTTTCTTAGAATGTGGCTGAAATATTCGGTAAGCTTTACTGACATCACTATAACCAACAAAAATACCAAGCTCTGATTTTTTATCAAGTTTATCTCTTTTTGCACTTGGTACATACACATGACATAATGCACCAAAAATTTTGAGATTTTTCAGGGAAGGCTTATAACCATACCATGCTTCATACGGTGTAATTTGGTCAAGTGCCCTGGTAGGAAGTCTATTTAACAAGAAAACTGCAGTATTTGCTGCTTCAGCCCAAAATTCCTTTGGCAAATTTTTATCATGCAGTAGACATCTGGCCATCTCCATAATTGTCCTGTTTTTTCTTTCACTCACACCATTCTGTTGTGGTGTATATGATGCAGTGAGTTGATGGTGAATTCCTGCTTCATCACAAAAGGAATTAAATTGACCAGAATTATACTCAATACCATTATCTGACCTCAGCATCTGGATTTTACAGCCACTTTGATTTTCTATCCATGCCTTGAATTTCCAAAACACACCAGGAACCTCAGACTTGGACTTTAAAAAATAAATCCAACAAAATCTTGTAAGATCATGAATAAAAAAGATGTAATATTTACTCCCATTCAAAGAAAGAGTTTGTTGAGGCCCTGCAACATCAGTATGTAATAGTTGTAATTTTTTTGTAGCCCTCCAAGATGACTGAAAAATGGCAACCTGACTTTCTTCCCAAATTGGCACCCTTTGCAACATAACTGAGAGGCTTCAAAAAATGGCAAATCCCTTGCAAGATTTTTCTGCTGCATAAAAGTGAGACCCCTATGATGAAAGTGTCCAAGACGCCTATGCCATAATTCAGCATTATTCACAGTAGCCGAAAATACAGCCTATTCTTCATTACCGTCTTGTGTCTCCAAGGTCTCCAAGGAAAAACATTTTGCTTTCATTTCCACTTTTAGCACATCCTGACCATCAGCATCTTTGATGACACACATTTTTTTCTTTGAAAGACACTTGATATCCTTTCTCAAGCAACTGACCAACACTCAATAAATTTTGGTCATTCTCAGGTACAAACAAAACATCAGAAATGATTTTAACTCCTGAAGCACATCTAATAGCAACTGTTCCTTTTCCTTTGACATAAATAAATTGGCCATTGCCAATTTTTACTTTAGAATTGATAGAATCATCAAGCTCTAAGAAAATACCAGCATCATATGTCATATGATTTGTACAGCCACTATCAATTAACCAACTGTCACTAGAACAATTACCTGCATAACAACTGACCATAAAAAGTTGCTCCTCCTCTTTTTGATCAGCCATATGTGCTTTATCATTTTGATGTTGCTTGCCCTTACAATATCTGGCTATGTGTCCGGGCTGATGACATCTATTACATATGAAATTTGGCCGCCACCAACATTTAGCCTCCTTGTGGTTTGATTTATTGCAGTATTGACATGGTGCGACACTGCCACCACTAGAAATTCCAAAATTTTGCTTCTCAAAATTCTTCTTAAAAAATTTATTCTTCTTCCCCTTGTTGTCTTGTTGTACTAGCATGGCAACTGGTAAGGCACCTTCAATATTTTTTTCTTGCCTTAAAATCCTTCTCTGCTCCTGTGTTTGTAAAGCATTTTTTAACTCTGAAAGTGAAATAGTTGTCATATCCTTTATTTCCTCCAAGGTTGAAATCTTGGATTCATATTTCTCTGGCAAAGTCACCAAAATTTTTTCCACAATACTTCTATCAGAAACATCTTCTCCTAACATTCTCACCTTATTGCCAATTTCTTCCAACCTGTCAGCATACTCCCGAACAGTGTCTGTAGGCTTCATTTGCTGCATCTCAAATTCTCTTCACAGAATCAAAATTTGCATCTTCTTGGTTCTCTCATCTCCTCTGAATTCATCATGCAGAACATCCCATATAGCCTTGGCAAAACTCAATTTCATTATTTTGTTAATGATCTTCTCAGACAATGCTTTATGCAAGCATGATTTAGCCTTACTGTCCCTTGTTTTTTTCTCTTTGTGGATCTTGAGTTGTGCTACTGTGGGATTTGGTGGCAAATCATCTGCATTGAATTCTAGTTCTACTGCTTCCCAAAGTTCACAGGCTTCCAGATGAGTCTGCATTTTGATGGCCCAACAGTGGTAATTTTCTCCAGTAAACAAAGGTGGTAAAGAATGTTCTGTAGATATTGTAGGTTTGTGTGTGGTTTTCAACGCACTCTCAGGTCCCTTAAGAATTAAAGCTCCGCTACCAATCTGTTGTTATATGAGCAGAGACAAGGATATATTTTACTGAAATACCTCATGCATCTCATGCATTTTTTATTGAATGCAACGTACAATACTTATACTGTTACATATGAGCAGTTAGAACTGCTTTACAACTTCTTATCACCCCATAACTGGTGTAACTACTAATTAATATTATCTCCATAATAATTAAATAAAATAATATATAACTAATCAAATTCAATATTTTAACACCACCTTGGAGAAAATCTTATACACATAGTTGCAGCAACTAATAGGCCTGAATTGATTTAAATTTTTCGGTACTTTCACCTTTGGAATTAGTGAGATGTAAGTGGTATTCAATTCCTTTAACATGAATCCAGAATTAAAAAAACCACGAACAGCCTCTACCATATCCTCCTTTATCTGCCTCCAATATTTTTGAAAAAATATCCCTTGAAAGCCATCAGGTCCTAGGGCCTTCCCTGCCCCCATTAAGAACACTGCTATCCACACTTCCTCTTCAGTCATATCTGCCAACAATGAAGCATTCATTTCCTAACTTACAAATCTTGGTATTATATCTCCTAATTCATCCGAAGGTAGAGCTCTATTTGATCTGTAAACCTGTTTAAAATGGTTGAAAACCTCCTCATTAATCTCAGCAGGATCTTTTAACCAGGAGCCTGCAGTATTTTGTATATTGGCAATTCTATTTCTTGATCTTCGTTGCACTGTTGTAGTGTGGAAGAACTTTGTATTTCTGTCCCCGGCAGTAATCCACTTCACCCTTGCTTTTTGTGCCCAATAAACTTCCTCATTCTTCCATTCTTTCTCAAGCTTTTGCAACATCTCAACTTCCATATTCCTCTCATTATCTGAATATGTGAGCTTTTGAATCTCTTTTAACTCATCTAACAATCCTGCAATGATAAGCTTGGAGTTTCTCTGTTTGTCTTTACGCCATTTGAGAAACTCCATTCGCGCCAGCTTCAGCTTTCGTGCAACTTTGAATTACCTTGATCCATGAATCTCCTCTGTCCAAGCCTTTTAGACCACTTCTTTATTTCCTTCCTCTTCGATCCATCTTGAATCAAAAATAAATCTGCTTCTTCCCTTCACTTGGTTTTGTGTTAGAACTAATACCAAAGGTCTATGGTCTGAGCCAACCATAACCTCATTGCTCAAACATGCCTCATCCCAATCCATTCTCCATTGAATATTTACTATTGCTCGATCAAGCTTAGCCTGTAGATTATCTGGCCCAGTTCTCTTATTTGACCATGTATATCTGCTTCCCTTACACTCCAACTCCATCATTTCATTCATCAACATAAACTCAGCAAAGTCTCTGGTTTGTGATGGTCACACACCCACCCCACCTTCTTTGTCCTCCATGTCAAGTAGGGCGTTAAAATCTCCTATCAACATCCAGCTTTCCCTTGGTAGTACAGCTAATTCATGTAAGGCTCTCCAAAACACAGGTCTATCTACTGTCTTTGGAGGACCATAAACAAAGGTACATTAGAAACACTTCCCCCCTAACAAGCTTTAACTTGGTATGGATGAAGTTGCTGTTTTTCTGCACTACTTGTACTTGAATTTCATAATTCCACCATAATGCTAAACCACCTACTTTGCCATCAGAATCTATATACTCTGCATGACTGAAGCCTACTTTCTTCCTTTTTACTTCTAAATTCTTCCTCTTTTGCTTAGTTTCAATAAGAAATATAATGTCTGGTTTGAAACTCTGTCTCAAATCCAAAAGTCGGCTATGGGTAAGTGAACTTTCCAAGCCCCTGCAATTCCAGACTAACATAGCCATGGCACTCACTACTGCTCATAACGAGAGCAACTCCAACAAATTAGACTGAAAATCCCTAGAGAGGGAACTGAATGCAGTAAAGGAACCAAGCCCTTTAACTAAGTAGATTGACTGTAATTAAAGAAGTTTTCTGCTCACAACTTAAAGTACCTGGAGACATCTTCATTGCTGCAGTGTATTTCCTAGTTCACATGATTGAGTTTGACTGGAAAATCCACCGTGAAAGCTTGAAAAACTATACGTTACAGGTGTGGCACATTTACCAAGAGAGAGAGGCTTTTGACTTGTAACAATTCTTTTATTCCCTCAAATTCCTTCATGTCAATGAGATTGAGAAATTAGTTCTTTAGTCTTAGCATAATTTAAATTGTTTCCTGTTTGTTGATTGTGTCTTAATATAAGATTATCTCCCTTTTACATTTATCTTGTAAAAGCTATAAATAAGAGATCAATGGTATCACCATCAACATCATCATTAATAATAGTATTTCCTCACATTCTCCCCTTTTATTCTTTTGTACAAGATATATTAAAGAATATAAATTTTTTATATGAATGATAAATTATATAGAACTAAAATTTAAACTTAACAGATTAGGTTGAAAAAATATCATAACAACTGAATTGAATGTTTGGGATGGTTAAACATTAGTGTTGAAATTTACGGCAATTAAAAAATTGTTACAAACTATTGAGAAGCAAAAGTAGGAGCTTCCACCCTTCACTAACACGCAAATCCTAATTAATCAAGGTTTTGGTTTGGTGCGATTAGACAATTTCGTTCAAACCTTACATGCTGAGAAAATTAACAAAAAAATCACCCAAAATAAATGCAATTTATTACTTCTCTTATTTTAGAAAATAAGCATTCTTCATTCATATAAAACAGATAAAAAACTGAGAATATATAGTTCTTGGATATATAAAAGCGTACTGCTCCCGCAGACGACATAACCTATATGGTCCGTGCAACAACTGCCAAGCCAACAAGTGACATCGTGCCATATCTATGGAGGAGAAATATCTCTATTGGTAAGTTTCTTCAGTATTAAATCTAAAATAGTTCTTCAAATCGAATCTTACTTCATGACTTTTGACTCCCAGTCTTATTTGAATCAGCTAAAAAAGGTGGAAAGAGTTCCTACTGAAAAGACAAAAACCTAAATAGAAGGAAATTTGGTGGGGCGCTTACCACTGGAAACAAAGTTGTTGGCGACAGCCTTAATTGCAAGTTTTTTTTCTAAGTAAAAGATAAAGAGGGAGAACAAAAACTTGTTAGCTAAAACAAATCCTCACGTGTTTGCACTCGTGTGTAATCACTCATGGCAATAGATGTATACACTCAGTCATTTACCACTCCTAATTCAACTTCAGATTATTAGTCAGGATCAAAATCAACAAATTCAAGCAAACACAATCAGTAGAATGACTCTAAAGGAAGCAAAGAAATCCTAAACAAAGAAAGATAGGTAACAACACTAGAAGCAATATAAGACTCCAAGAAAGAAAGAAAGTTCACACACAAAAACAAGGATATATATGTGAATGATTTTTGATCAAGTTCACACAGGAACAATGCTAACATCAAAAATTTTAAAAATATATAAAAAACAAAACAAAAGAGAAACATTAAATTTGGAAAAAAATATAGCATAAAAAAGTGACAGAAATAATGAAGGAAAAAAATAAAAAGGCATCTTAATATAATTAAGTCTAAAAAATAACTAAGATCTATATATATATATATATATATATATATATATATATATAATAATAAAAAAAAAAGATTTAAAAGATAGTGCAAAATAAAAAAAAATTATTTTAAAAAATAATACAACTATTATTAATGTGTAAAATAAAATTAGTATATACTTTCAAATTTTTAAAAACTATTAATCAAACAAAAAATATTTTTTCAAATTTAATGTTTCTCTGGAAATGCCAAACATTGTGCAGGTTTTCGTGGTTTAGATTATTAATGATGAGCGGAAGAAGTGATTCTGGCGATTTTTTTGGATCAAATTTTTTTTTTTAATTGTTTCTTTTCCTCTTATTTCACGTTGAGGTTTGGTTGCTTAGATGCCTTCTAATATTTGTTCGTTTTCGTTTGCGGCCTAGGCCTGGTTTTTGAAATACGGGTGCTATATTTTTTGGTCAGAAGCTGCTGCCTCTCTTTTTCTTCGATTGGCTTCCCGTCTCTGCATGTGGATTCATAAAACCAAACTCACCAAAGTCCCCTTTAAACCACCTCACCATGTGTTGGGTAATGCTCCTCCAATGTTCTCTTCTCTTCCCTTCCTCTCTACCCACAGCCCCACAGAGCGAGGAACGACCCCTGTGGACAAGGTCTTTGCCGTCTCTTCTATGATTAACAACCCCAACTGGGAACAGAACAGCCTTTTAAAGTCCCTGGTTTCTCACATGACGCCGCAGGAAGCACACAGAGTTGTGGAGCTCAACCGCAACGACACAAGCCTCGGGGTTCGGTTCTTCAAGTGGGCTTGCAGGCAATCCACTTACTGTTATAATGTAGACAGCAGAATCCGTTTTTTGAACTTGATTGTGTCCTCTGGGTTATTTGGAGTTGCTCATAAGGTTATAATTGAGCTTATCAAGGAGAGCGATGGTGGTGAAGGTGATATCTTGAAGCTAATGGATGCCCTTGATGGGTTGCGTGGAACCGGGTTTAGGATGAACTATCCTTGTTATAGCAGTCTGATGATGGGTTTGGCTAAGGCGGACTTGGGTTTTCTAACATTCTTGGTTTACAGAAGAATGGTGGATGATGGGTTTGTTGTTGGTGGTATCGATTATAGAACCCTTATTAATGCTCTGTGCAAGAGTGGGTTTTTACTGGCTGGGGAAATGTTCTTGTGTAGGTTCTTAAAATTTGGGTTTGATTTAGACACCCATGTTTGTACCTCTCTGGTCTTGGGTTACTGTCGGGGAAATTTGTTGACTGATGCCTTCAGGGTGTTCGAGGTAATGTCTAGAATAGATGGTTGTGGGCCTAATTCAGTAACTTACTCAACGCTCATCCATGGTTTATGTGAAGCTGGTAGGATGGAAGAAGCTTTTGGATTGAAAGAACAGATGACTGAGAAAGGTTGTATGCCTAGTACTCGTACATACACGGTGCTAATAAAAGCTGTTTGTGACGTAGGATTGATTGATAAATCTCTGACCTTGCTTGATGAGATGGTCAGCAAGGGGTGCAAGCCCAATGTTCATACGTATACTGTATTGATTGATGGTTTATGCAGAAATGGAAAGACTGAGCAGGCCAATGGGATGTTCAGAAGGATGTTACAAGATGGGATGTTTCCTGGTGTTGTAACCTTCAATGCATTGATAAAGGGGTATTGCAAAGAAGGAAGGATTATTTCTTCATTTGAGTTGCTTAACTTAATGGAAAGAACGAAATGCCAGCCTAATGTACGCACGTACAATGAGCTTATGGAAGGGCTGTGCAGAGTCAATAAATCTTACAAGGCATTGATTCTGTTGAGGAAGATGGTTAATAGTGGCCTAGTGCCAGATACGGTAACATATAACACTCTTGTCGAAGGGTTCTGCAAAGAAGGCCAGTTAGATGGCGCTTTCAAGATTTTGAAGTCAATGAAATTGTTTGGTCTTCAGCCTGATGGCTTAACTTTTACTTCCATAATTGATGGTTTCTGTAAACGTGGGAGGCCAGAGCTAGCGAATGGGCTGCTGGGTTTGATGCTAAAAGATGGAATAGGGCCAGACGAAATAGCTTTGACAGCTCTAATGGATGGGTATTGCAAAGTTGGTAAAACTGGAGACGCATTAATGCTTTTTCAATGGATGATGGAACACACTCAGCTTAGTAGTGCTCATGCATTCAATTTATATCTTGATATTCTCTGCAAAAAGAACAGGTTGAAAGAGGAATATGCAATTCTTGGGAGGATCATAAAGTATGGTTTAGTTCCTTCTGTAGTGACATTTACTATATTGATAAATGGACTGTGCCGAGCTGGTGATATTACCAATTCCTTGCACATGTTAGAGTTGATGAAGCGGGCTGATTGTGCCCCTAATGTCTATACATATACGGTTGCCATAAATGGTCTGTGCCAAAATGGAAGGATTCAGGAGGCTGAGGAACTTCTCTCTGGTATGTCTGATTTAGGAGTGCCTCCAAACCACATTACATATACTGTATTAGTGCAGGCATATTCTAATGCTGGTAACTTGGATCGTGCCCTTGAAATTGTGCGCTCCATGGTTAAGAATGGATGCCAACCCAACCATCGCACATATTCTGCCCTACTAGCTGGGTTTGCTATGCCAAAAAAAACAAGTGAAGCAGAATCTCTTAATTCTACCGAGCTTTTGAACTGCAGGGCCTTTCCGTTTGAGGAAAATGATGATGTGTATATTCCTAATCATGTTTTAAAGAACATAGATGTTCAATTTGCTCTTGAACTGGCAGATAAGATTGATAGATGTGGCGAGTCTACTATAGAATTATACAATGTTTTAGCCACTAGTTTATGCAAAGAAGGGAGAATGGAAGAAGCAGATAATTTAATCCAAGATAAGTTGAAGGTTGGTTTGTTCCCCCATAAGGCTGTCTATTCTTTCATAGAATGGCATTGCAAGAAGCACAACTATGATTACTGCCAAGACTACTTGAATTCGATTCTCAATAATGGTTTCACTCCTTCATTTGAGACATATTCTTTAGTGATTCAGGGTCTTCATGATGAAGGCAAGAGTGAAAAGGCTCAAAGACTCGTTTCTGACCTGCTAAGACATGTCGGTGTTGAAGATAAAGCCACATTCTTACCATATATTGATTTTCTTTTTAATGGGGATGTACCTGAACATTGCCATGAGCTTCTAAAACTAATTGAGCAATTGCAGTGCAGAGAGAAGCCAGTGATCTAGTTCAATCTCTAACTTGTGCTCCAGTTTTTGGAATTTTTGCTTTAAGAAAAATTCATTGCTCGCACAACAATCTTTTAAGATTTGGATTTGAAGTGGCAACTACCTCTGCTATCCACACATTTTGGAAACCAAAGTTCACAAGGAGGCATGTCTTAAAATTTCTCCTCTCGAAGAAGGTGGTGATCCCTTATGATTTTCAAACTCCTCACTTTGAAGTGCCACAGCACTACCAGGTTCATTGGTTTTTGGAGTATACAACTCTGTTAAAACATTTCATGTTTGTTGATTTAATTGATTTTGATGCTTGCTTCAGGTGCAATTCCGTTCCAGTTTGTATCCAGTTTTCCGGGACTAATTTCTTCTGGGTTTTTTTCCCTCTTTGATTGATGGCAAGCTTCTCGAACTCTACATAAGCATGATGGCAGTGGGTGCAATATTATCGAGCTCTTCACCTTGTTGGGCACTTCCAAAGATATACGGTATTCTCCTGTCTTCAATGGGTTATGTCTTGGTGTGGAAGTTGAACGTAAATGTTCTTTCTCTTCAAAATTAGACTAATATTCTTTCCTGTGCGATACATAGCCCAAGACTTGCAACTGTTTTTCTGAGCAATACTGTGCAGTTTCCGGTACAATCCTTGGATGGATTTGAGTCTCATTCATGCTAGAACAGCAGTCTTTTTTGTCATACTGCCGAGAAATGCTTTATTATGTTTTTTGAGATGGTCTCTCTCTCTCTCACTGTGTGTGTGTGTGTGTGTATCTCATATTGACATGATTGCTTTATTAGTCACTTGAAGTTTTGTGGATTATGTCATAAATTTGATAGGTTGAGGAAATATGAGAATTTTTCAAACTTTTTTTTGATAAGTGATAATCTCACTCCAAAGTATGTTACACATTCCATAGTTATGGCAACCTAATGTTGGTATTACTCACAAAATTGGATGTCTACATCAGTTTTGGTGTGTGAATATGCATCCCTTTTTATCAAGGATGCTCACATTTTACTGATTCATGCAAGGGTATCATCTGGTTATCTTCTGGAAAAGAATTAGGAGGCACATTGCTGGCTCTCAATCTGTTGATCCGATAATGGTGGGTGTTGACTAACTTGCGCCCTGTTAGAATAAAATACTAATTATTGTCAGCTTAGTCTGGACTGATTTCATTTCCTGTATTTTGGCTTCTTGGCTTTTCATAGCAGTTACACTTGTGAGATCCACTGAAGAGGCCAACTGCTTGTCCATCTGTGCTATCCATTATTTATCTTCTCTTTACTCACGCCTCATCCAGTTACTTGTTGCTTGGGATCTGCTTACTAATACATCCTGGATGGGGAACACAGAACTGATTCTAAAAACCATTGGTGAGTTTTCTCCAATTTGCTTTTAGATTCCGAATTCTGACATTCAGTCAGTCTAACTTTCATGGTAGTCTAATTTTATTAGCTTGTTTTTCAACAAAGTTGCTGGGTCAAGATTTGGAGTGAGATACTGCTGGGGCTTAGCATGCTGTTGAACTCTGATGTTATACATTGAGTTATGCAAATGAATTATCCAGTTAAAGCATCCTCTGAAAAAATTGGAGAATACTATAGGCTTTACATTTCCCATTGGCATTGATTTCCACATTTTTTTTCACTCATGCATGTTGTCATAAGATTTGCCTGAAATTTGGTTACAATAATCTGATAACAACTACTTAAACATTTTCTACATTTGAAGTAAATTTCACATTGCAGTGAAATAGATCAATTATACAAGATATGCTGTGTTCTTGGAGCACCAGAGAGGACTGGTGTAGTTAGTTGCTTACTCTGAGGTAAGCTAACATGTAAATGTTTGTAGTTTCTACCGTTTGCTGTATAATTTGATTTCTTTATTTGTAATTTACATTTTTTCCATTTCTGTTTGTCGTAGATTTTGCCTGCCTACCCATCTGATATCATTCCCAATGCGAGCGGCCAAGCTACCGATCTGTTCAAGATGGGTGTTGATACAATTTATTTCTCGTTAGCTTCTGTTACTGGCAATTTATCACTTCAGGTTGCATTGATCTAATTCATTGTTTCTTGCTTTTGCTTAGCAATTATGCTAATGGCACCCATTAAAGAGGCCAACTGCTGATCAGGCGTTGCAACGTCCATTTTTCTATGTAATTTCTGTCCTGACATCTGACTCCTTTTTCTTTTTATGAGACCTGTTACTGGCGTGTTCGGGATAGGTGAGTTTGTTGGTTCCTTATCCGCTTGAGCTGGGGCTTAATAACATAGGTGAGTTTTCTCTGGTTCACTTCTGGATTTTGTTATTTATATGTACATTATGCTTTCCTTGTTTATGGGGTTTGTTTTGATTTCGATATAATCTGTTTCACCGAGCAGCGAAGCCAAATCTCGAGTTAAATCGGTGGAATTTTGGTGCTGAACCTGATGATTTGTTTTCTTGGTTTGACGCTGGCAGTGAAGCCTAGTGTTTCAGACTTGGGTAAAGCTTAATTTAATCCTGGTCTTGCACAACTGAGCTGGTATGGCTTATTTCATAGAGATGATGATTGGCTGATAAGTGAAGCCTAGTGTTTCAGAATTTGCTTAATGTAATCTTGATCTTGCACAACTGAGCTGGTATGGCTTATTTCGTAGGGATGATGATTGCCTGATGAAAGCAAGTCAAAGCCAATTCACATTTGTTTCTCATTTGTACAGTTGTTAATTGTTGTTCATTCTTTCATTTGGCATGTTGCTACTCTCTCTGTTACTGGATTCTCTTTTATTTAGACTTTTCATTCCTTTTGTACCTTTTTTCCTTTTTAAAAAGGTAACAAATTTTGTCACTTTTATCTGAGTAACTCATCCCCTGCAGATGGGGTCCATAATGTTTCTCAAGGTATACGGGAGGTGAGTCTGTAATGCTGCATCCTGTTTATCAGTAACTCTTGCATTTATTGGTAGAGGACAACCTCAAAGACATATCCTAACTATATGCTTACGTTTTTCTTCTGCAATACAGGACATCAAATTTTGCTCTGATCTCAAAGGTCAACAAGAACAGTCAGGTTTAGCCCTTTCATAGGCTCTTCTATGATTGAACTACAATCATTTCTCAACACAAAATACATAGCTAGGGGAAAGTTCAAAACCAGAAAGTTTAGATGCTGAAGTTAACTTGGCAGAGATCTTACACCATATTACAGTGAAATGAGAATTTGAATTTTTTGTTGCCTTCTTCCCAGGCATACGTTTCCAGCAGTAAAGCATGGCGCAGATATAGTAGAGAGACAAACAACAGATAAGGAATAACAAGCATTTAAGAAGAAGTGATAACAATTGCATGGTCTAATGCTAGTAAGTAGTAAGAGTTATTGGAGGTGTGTAATCTCTTACCTGGTGGGCAATGCTTTTGGACATGCAAGCGGCGACGTACGTCGTTCAAAAGCAGCTGGCGTACAAGCGATTCAGGGTTATTTATTTATTTATTAAAATCTTTCATGGAAATGAAAAGACTCATGCTAATTTGCCTGCGATAGTCTAAGCAATTGTTTTCAACCCCTCGATCAATTCTGCAAACAAACTTGGACTGAATCCCTCCATTCAGCAGGCACTCTCCCCACTTTGTGAATGTTCACCAGCAGCGTCTTCGCAGCATCATTAATATCCTCCCGACTGAAATACCCATCTCTCTCATAATTTGATAGGAGATAGGTTCATTGTTAGTTAAGTTTAACAGTTTGTTTGGAAATATAGAGGGAAAGGGAAGGGAGGGGAATGGATGGGAAGGGAAGGGATGGGAATGGTGGGGAGGGGATAATTTTAACTTTAACTTGTTTGGATATATTCATTAAAGGGAAGGGAGGGGAATGGTAGGTAATATTTTCAAATTACATAAATATCCTTATTTATAAATTTTTTTAAAAAATATAAGAGGCTAATTATAGAATTTCAAGTTATCATCTAGTTCTAAAATTTCCCTCCCCTCTATTCCCCACCAAATCGGAGGGGAGATATTCTAAGGGGAATGGAGGGGAATGAAGGTTAAAAAATTCCGCTTTCCCTCCATTAACTTTCTTTCCCAAACAAGGTTAAATTAAAAATTCCTCACCATTCTCCTCCCTTCTCCTCCTTTCCCTTTCATTTCCTATCTATCCAAACAAAACGTAAGTGCATTAGTTGTGATAGGACACTGTTATGTACATCGGTTAATATATAGATGGTAGCGGAGCAGGTGATTATTCTCAGAAGTTGAAGTGTAAAAAAAAAAAAAAAAGCAAACAAAAAATCAGCACTTCCGAAACCCCTCTACAACTAAATCTTTAGACTTAAACTTTTCTACCAATTGCTGTTCAAAAAAAAAAAAACTTTTCTACCGATTTCTTTGGACCATGTCGACTTCTCCCTCCTCCACTACTTTCTCTCATTTTTTGAGTTCTTCTTTAACGGTATTCGTCTCCTCCACTCATTCTGTCTTGAGTGTAAGTGATATCAAAAATTATGTTCTTGCCACTCTAGATTTTTTTAACTTTCTAGTTTAGCATAGTTTACACAGTTTCAATCTCACTAAGTTCTTGGACATATCGATCGTACTAGTGCACAATCTTTTGCTTTTCTTCCTTTGATTCGCCTGATATACCTCCAGTTTCAAAACCCTCATACTTCTTGTGGCACCAAGGCGATATTACACTAGTGTCTTGGATCTATGGTTAGCCTCACATTCTGAAAGATATTGTTAGACTAGGTATTTTTCCTTTCACCTAAGATGTTTTGTTGAATATTGAAATCCTTGTCCATGATCACGTTCATGCCTGTTATATGAAATATCGGACTGCTTTTGTTCAAGCTAGGAAACACAATTGTTCTATGCCTGCATTATCGCTGATAATTTAGATGCCATTGGAGGAGGTCTTTTAATAAAATGATTGAGTGATGCAAATACTTGATAGTCTCCCTTCTGAATACTCTGATATTGTTATTCTCATTACCACCAAATCTCGTCTTCCTTTCTATTATGAATTACGTTCTTTCTTTTTGGCCCATGAATCTTAGCTTGTTAAGAATCGTTTGAGTTTTCTTAAGCTTTATTTGCATAGAATAAGGGTCGAGGACAACGTGGTTCTTTTAGGTTTAGTCGCCCTTTCTCTCCTTATCACTCCTATCAACCCCTTTCCTCTTATCCACCTTTTAAGAATAATGAGATAAACCACCAAAGTTCACATTATCCTTTTCAATAGTCCTTTAAGTTTTAGGACCAATTCTTGTTCAATGCCAATCGTATGATGGATATCAACATACTGCAAAAAATTGCCCTCAGCATTCTGGTTCCTATGCAGGTGTTCATGAGAATTTTGCACCGATTTAGTTTGCTGACTGTGGCGCTATTAGCCATATGACGAATGCCACCACCAATCTGGAATTTTTTCTGAATATTTTGGATCCCGACTCTGTCCAAGTTAAGAATGGTAAGTGTCAAGACGGAGAGTCGCCCGAAAACCGGAGAGACAATACGCGAGGTCCAAGTGAGCTCCATACGAGTGACCAGGACACCACATGGTAACCCAAAGCCTTAAGGTATTAGGTACATAGGTCCATTACACTTATATATTACTCACTTGGCCTCTTTTTCCGATGTAGGATACACTACTGACACTTGTATTCCAACAATCTTTCCCTCAACTGTGAGACTCTTCCACATCGGACCTCAGACCTACTTCCCCTTCAACGGAAACATTTTGCAACATCACCAAGAGCCCACTCTTCCACCAAGCCCGTTCTAGGAGCACGCGTCTGCCGATGCTTCCAGGAGCACGCGTCAGCCAATGTTCCAAGAACTCATTCCATTAGGAGCCACAACTTACAACTTCAGTTAGGCCGAAGGCAGACAGGAAAGCCACTTAGAAGTATGCGCCTGCTGAACTCCAACCGAGCTTGAACCAAGAGACCAACCGCTCTTCTCTCCACATGGGGGCACCAAACAAATGAGTATCACCATGTCGCAAATCATTCCATCTCAGCCGAACCATCGGCTCCACTACCATATGTTGAGAACCAAGAGACGCCCGAAAACTAGGAAGACAATACGCGAGGCCCAAGCGAGATCCATACTCGTGAACAGGACACCACATGGTAACCCAAAACCTCAGGGTATTAGGTAGATGGGTCCACTTTACTTATATGTTATTCACTTGGCCTCTTTCTCTCTGATGTGGGATACACCGCTCATACTTGTATTCCAACAATCTCTCCCTCAATTATGAGACTCTTCCATATTGGTCCTCGGGCCTGCTCGCCCTACAATGGAAACATTTCGCAATATCACTAAGATCCCACTCTTTTACCAAGCCCGTTCCAGAAGCACATGTCTGCCGATGCTCCAAGAGTTCACTCCATCAGGAGCCACGACTTACAACTTCACTTAGACCGAAGGCAGACAGAAAAGCCACTCAGAAGCATGCTGTAACAGCCCGGGTAAAAATTTTGGATTTTTACCGGGATTGTAAAAGTCTTTTTACCGTGATTTACTGTTGAATTAATCTTGGGTAATTAATTCAAGGTAAATCGGGCGTCGTTTTTCTAAACCGAGAGTTTTCCCGCGCTCGAGATTTTTCTGTGGATTTTTCGGGCCTAAGTTGGTATTTTTCGGGTCTCGGAATTTTCGGAAAAATCACACCGGAAAATAACTAAGGGGGTATCAGTTATTTTCTGGTCCGGATCGGACTCGCTTAATAATGCAGACAAGGATTCACATGTTGAACAATAAAAAAAATGGCTTAAAGCCTGTGAAGAGGAAGGGGGGAGGAAGAGAAAAGAAAAGAAAGAAGAGAAAAAAAGAGAGGAAAAAAAAGAAGAAGGAAGAAGAAAAAAAAAAAGAAAGAGAGGGAGAGAAAAAAAGAAAGAAAGAAGAAAAAATGGAGAGAAAAGAAAAAAAAAGAGAGAAAAAAAAGAAAATCGGGAAGGAAAAAGAAAAGAAGGAAAAAAAAAAAAGGAGGAGGAGGAGGAGCCATCAGCCGGCCACCACCACCAACGACCACCCTCACCCTGCCGCCTCTTCTCCTCATGGTCGCGCCGCCCTTCGTCGCCAAGCCAGCCGTGCCGCCGCTTGGATGAGACGCCGCCACCGCCCTTGGACGAGGAGACCCGATTCGGATCCGTTCCCTTCTGCTCGCGTTGCACAGCCGCACGCCGCCGCCGAGTCGCACACCAGCACCGACGTACCCTCGTCGCACCGTCTCCTTGCCTCAGCTTGCCTCGCCTGTCCCATACCGCCGTCGCAGTCACCTGCAGCTCAAGGTGAGTAGGTCGTGTTATCCCTTGGACAGGGCTCGGATCCATAGTTTGCATCAGTGTCACATACAGTGTTTTGTGAGTTGTTAAGTCTTCCGTTGTGCATTGTTTTACTATTATTGGGCCATTGGGCCGGTTGAGTTATTATTGTTGTTTTTATTATGGGCTGTTGAGCCCGGATATCTGTTGTACACACTGTATGCTGGGCTTTGTTGGCTTGGGTTGTTACAGTTCCGGCACGTGTTTACTGTGTACGGTAAATACGGGTCGGGGCGTTTCATTTTGGTAGCGGAGCGGGCGTTAGGTCTTGTTGGGCAGTCCTTGTGTGTGTGTTGTCTTGTTTGCATAGTTCGCTCCATTTATTTATTATTTTATATCATTTAGTTAGTGCATTATGGATCCAGTCAAGGGACGCCAGCTGTCGCAGAACATACACATAAGAGGTAATGATGCCATAAGTAAGCGGAAATATAAATATTATTAATAACACTAATATTTTGATTACAAGACAGAAATATTACATTGATATTTTATAAAAAGAAAATACATTTATCTTCTCGAAACAAGGTTGACCCTGAAGTTAGTGGGGTCATTGTTGATGTTGACCTGGATACTGTCGCTCCATGAGAACCACATGCCGCCTGCGTTGTTCTGTTCAGGAAGCTCGAACCGGTTTGCTTGAGGGAACCGGAGTGGAATGAGACCGTGATCGTCTTGAGGCTACCATTGGGTCTCCGTTAGAAGAACCATCTTTGGTTTGTATTGGTTCTTCAGGTCCCTCAGAGTACGCGAGAACTCTTGGGAACGCCTTGCGACTCCTCTGCAGTTCCACACCGTAGTCGGGCCTTGGGCCAAGTTACGGGCAGACGAGTTACTCTGGGCATGCTCTGGGCCGTCATCGAGAGCTGGTAGTAAGTACCTTGCTCCAGGGTATGGCAAGTGGACTCCAGGTTGAACTCTTGAAGTCTTTCGGAGATGAAGAACATGATGGAGTTTGCCGAGCCGTAGTAGGAGGTCCTCAGAGTGCCATGGTCCTCCAGGAAGAACGTCTCTTCCATGGGAGTGATGAAGAATCTCGATGAGTAGAGTTCATCGACGAAGACCAGACGTGGCATCCTGCCGAGCTCGTTTGGTAGTTCTTCAGCACGTTCGTTGACCATGCTGTTGGCCAGTCGGTTCCTTCTGCCTCGGTTGGCCCTTTCGATGAAGAAGACGGATGAGGGAGCAGGCATGCTGTCTCGACGTGTGGTGTTTTGTTTTTCTGAGCGTTGTGGTTTTGTTTTTCTGAACGATTGTTGCTTTAAATGCTTTTGATGATTTACACCTCACCGCTCCGTTTCTCTTATACTCTTATGGTGAGCGTGTTTACTGTTTTCGATTTTCAAGATCTTGCTTTTTGAAATTTGCCGTTGCTTTCATTTATTGCCTTCTTACTTTACACGTTTTTCGGACTACAATGCCAGAGTTTTTCAGCCTTTTTCCATTTCATGATTTTCTTTCGCTCTGGCTATTTTGTCCTTTCCTTTCATGGTTTTTCATTATTTTTCCTGCATCTTTTATCACATGCGTTCGTGACCATTGAGGCTAGACTGATGGGACCGTACCTCGAGTAGAACGCATGTGCGACAAGTTTACAGCTGTTTGGACACCGTGGAGAGATACAAGACTTGACAGACGCTTTTGGCTCATGCGGAAATTGTGAACAAGTGGGTACGTTTCTTTCGAGGGACACAGGACGCTCTCGTGATCGTCACCTTACGAGATAACGGGCGTCTCTTCCATATGTTTTGATTTTGTTAAACGAGTTTTGTTTTTAATTTATTTATATTTGATTTTATATTCTTATAGTTGATTTTTATTTTGCTTTGAGATGTTTTATTTTTCTGTTTAACGAGAGATTTCGTAACACAAGAGATTTTGATTTAAAAAGAAAACTCATTTTATTTATTTCATAATAGTTTTACAACGGAGAAGAAGTACTCTATTGAGTTACATGCTTTCCTAAGTCTTTTACAAGCTTTTGGACATTTTTCATGTGAGGAAAGAGCTCCGCGCACACCAGTTCGATCTGCAACACCGCCGAGCTGATCTTTTTCAGTGAGACGTTCAGCTGCGTCAGTGTCTACTGCGGAGTGCTGCTCTCAGCTATCGCCTTGCCCTTCTTATCCTCAGGTTTCTTGTTGGCACGCTTCTTTCGCCGTTTTGGGGAGACGACCATGTGCTTTTTCAGGCCGATGATGTTCGTCTTGAACCGCTTCTTGGGAGGTTCTTCATCGAAGCTTGTCGGGAAGGCAGTGCCACCGATGTAGCTGTTGTTCTCGGAGTCTGAGGTAGTTCGAGATCGGATTGGAGAGTCCATGACTGTGTGTGAGTATGCCAGTCATGAGGTTTGGTAATTATAAGCAGATGAGATGTCGCTTAAGGATATAAGCGGTATCTCATGTTGAGTTTGGACACCTGGTGGAGTATACCAGAAGCTTATCGTGGTAGGACCCACGGATAAGACGGAATTTCGGGGACGAAATTCTTTTTAAGGTGGGTAGATTGTAACAGCCCGGGTAAAAATTTTGGATTTTTACCGGGACTGTAAAAGTCTTTTTACCGTGATTTACTGTTGAATTAATCTTGGGTAATTAATTCAAGGTAAATCGGGCGTCGTTTTTCTAAACATAGAGTTTTCCCGCGCTCGAGATTTTTACGTGGATTTTTCGGGCCTAAGTTGGTATTTTTCGGGTCCCGGAATTTTCGAAAAAATCACAGCGGAAAATAACTATGGGGGTATCAGTTATTTTCTGGTCCGGATCGGACTCGCTTAATAATGCAGGATTCACATGTTGAACAGTAAAAAAAATGGTTTAAAGCCGGTGAAGAGGAAGGGGGGAGGAAGAGAAGAGAAAAGAAAGAAGAGAAAAAAAGAGAGGAAAAAAAAAAGAAGAAGGAAGAAGAAAAAAAAAATGAAAGAGAGGGAGAGAAAAAAAGAAAGAAAGAAGAAAAAGTGGAGAGAAAAGAAAAAAAGAAGAGAAAAAAAAGAAAATCGGGAAGGAGAAAGAAAAGAAGGAAAAAAAAAAAAAGAAAAGGAGGAGGAGGAGGGGCCATCAGCCGGCCACCACCACCAACGACCACCCTCACCCTTCCGCCTCTTCTCCTCATGGTCGCGCCGCCCTTCATCGCCAAGCCAGCCGTGCCGCCGCTTGGGCGAGACGCCGCCACCGCCCTTGGACGAGGAGACCCGACTCGGATCCGTTCCCTTCCGCTCACGTCGCACAGCCGCACGCCGCTGCCGAGTCGCACACCAGCACCGACGTACCCTCGTCGCACCGCCTCCTCGCCTCGCCCGTCCCATACCGCCGTCGCAGTCACCTGCAGCTCAAGGTGAGCAGGTTGTGTTGATGGCAACCGGGTGGATCGACCCATTTTGAAGTCGGGTTACGGCCTTGGGTCACGGCAGCTGGGCTCGAGTCTTGGGCTTGGGCCTGATGACTTGGACCAGCAGGCCTGGACCCAGTGGACTTGGGTTTACTAGTTGAATTTCTATTGGGTTGGACTTGGGCTGGGCATGGGCTTACTGTTCATGGCCCAGTCCAGTAAAAAAAAATAATATATATATATTTATTTATTAGAATAAAATCGGTTTTGAAAAAAAATATATATTATTTTGAGAAAAATATAAAAGGTTTTAATTATAGTGTTTTGGATTATATATATATATATATATATATATATATATATTCCTTGGTTCTTTGAAAATTAAAATAACTATGTTTGTTTGAAAAATTAATATTATGGTTATTTGGAAAAGATATGTATTATGGAAATATTTTCTGGAATATTATATAAATATGTTATTATTTCTTGAAAAATATATATACATGTATAATTATTTTCTTTTAGAAAATAATATTATTGTAAATAATTTTTATGAACTTATTTTGGAAAATACATATAAATGATATAATTTCTAGGAAAATTATATTGCTATTATTTTGGAAGACAAATTATAATTGATTTATGAAAATATTTTTAAAAGATTTTTAATTAAAGTATGGTACCGAAATTATATTCGGATATACGTACGGTATAATATTTTTGGTAAAAATGATAATAAAGGATATATAATCGGGATGGGATTATTTCGCAGTTTGGGCATCATAGTATACCGATTATGTGCATTTATGTGTATACATTGTCTTGTGGTATAGGTTTGGATATCGGGCAGTTTCCCGAGGAGCCGGCGTCGGACCGGTCATTGTTTCTGGAGTTGAGTAATCGGCCAAGGTGAGGATGGATTTCCTTCAATATGTGCCTGTATTACTCGGTTATTGTGCTTGATGTTTAAGTGAGATCCATATGCGTGACCAGGACACATCTTAAGGTATTAGGTATATGGGTCCACTACACTTATATATTACTCACTTGGCTTATGGAGTTTTCGGCTTCAACAGAGTGGGTGGGGTAATTAATAAGGAAATTTGAATTTTGGATGGGAGAATTAGTAAGGGGAGTAGTGGTTTTGGGTTCCTGAAGATTGGCAGTAAATTGAGCCATATTGGACACTGGAAAAAAGAACGTCTTGACTTTTGGTCTTCCTCATTGGTTTGGAAAGATTTTTTTAGAATTGGCTGTTGAATTTCCTCTTCGAAGCTGTTGGATGTGGAGGAATTGGAATTGGAATCAAATTCTAGAAAATTAGCCTTTGAATTTCTGAACAAGTTTTCAACGTCAACTACAGGTTCCTCAAAAAGGATAATGTCAAAGAATTCTCCATCAACAGAAATTCTCTTGGTTTGGTTAAGTGAAGACCTTTGATCAGTGGATATCAACAACCTTGCACAATCAAATGCCATTTTGTCTTCAATTGCCTCATCCACGCCAAAAAAAAATTACCAAAATGGCTTCTAAAGATTTTAGAAAATTCAACATCCCATACATGTAAGGGAATAATATAGCATGAAAACCAAGAAATTTTTTTGTGGGATATATCATGAGGGGACCAATGATTGAGGGTTTCAAAAAATTTGGAAAGCCAATCTTTATTGTCCTAAATAGAAGAATGCATGGACTCAGCTGGAAGGATATGAGAACTTTTCCATTACTTATGAGCTTAAGATCGTCAAAGTACAATCCTTTTATAGACAAAGACTCCTTCAAGAATGGGAAATCAACAAACTCATATAAGACACCAATCACACATATTTTCAACCACCCTAAATTATGTTTTGAGGCTTGAAAAAGGATGAAGAGAGGCTGGTGGTTTTGAGTTGATATATGAGAAGTTGTTTGCTTTTAGACTGGGATTGGGTGCGATGTGGTACAACCCCTGAGAGCATCGGATATTACCAATGTAGAAACTCAAAATAGAGGTCTTGGGGTTTAATTGAGCAGGTGGAGAGGAGGGATAGATAAGATTTGGATGAAAATGAAATCTAGAAGGGAGAAGATCACATATAAGAGATCTATTTTCCTTTTCAAGGCTAAAAGGACCAGAGATGGATTTGGGGGGAATCTAAGGTGATACGGTGTTGGGAGGAGAGAAGGAAGGCGGGATGGATGAGGAAGAGGGGGGAGAAGAACGCATTCAGGCCTCATAAGAGTGCCTCTTCTCTTGCTAAATTTATTATAACACTCTCTGCTCTTAAGAGCTCTTTTCTCTATGGACTAGAGCAAGCAGCATACTGATGAGGTCACCAAGGAGGAGGATAAAAGGAAAGTCTTGAAGGGGTCATCATGGCTCGTCTCAAACCTGCATTTCTGCTTGAAGGGCTGGTTCCCGGACATGATTTTGAGCCAAGTACGTTTCTATCAAGTCTTGTTTTGGGTACAATTACATGACATCCCAACCGATTTATTGACACATGATAAAATAGCTAGAATTGGTGTGGTGTTTCCTGTATTTAATTTCTATGAGCCTTCCTTAGAGGCAATGCTAGGCTGGCAGGATTTTATACGTGCTCGGGTTGAAATTGAAACCGATAAACCACTACTGTCGGGGGTGGCATGTAGACCCCAATGGAAATGAGATTTGGATCAAATTTCAGTACGAACGGCTCAATGAGTTGTGCTGCAGGTGTGGTTTACTTACCCACCCAACCAACTGAAGTTCGAAACCGTATAGACCGGACGAAGCGCTAGAAAGGCCAGCAGAGGACGGTTTTGGACCTTGGATGAGGGCCAAAGAAATGTTGGGGAAACATTACCCAGCCAAAAGGCAGGTACCCCTAGAGAAACAGGATGATGATGCAAGCACCGAATAGCCACAACTGATGAAGGTAAGCAAAGGCTTGAGTTTTCAGCCGATGAAGCCCCGAGAATACCAACAACCTCTAACAAGAAGCGAAAGGCGATGAATGAGGTATTGTTATCACCAATCTAAGAGGCAGCGCGCCGAGACCATACTGGCATAATGAATACAGTTGCTGAGTTGGTTACGGATCTGCATGATGCCTCCCCAATCCACGCCTCAGCTTCCAAACCGAGTTGGAAGAGGATGGCAAGGAAAGCGAAGGCAACTTATCAACCGTCTACGAGGGATTTAGTGTAATCTTTTGAGATGGAGGAGGAATCTCGGAGTCATGAGAGAGGGATTAGTCAGCAACAAGTAAGGGAGCCGGTAACTCTGCTGGTGGCTCTCCCAGCTGCTGTGGAATAGTCGTAGGGTCTCAGTCTGATATCTCTTTCTGAGAATGGGAAGAATATCAAGATTATTTTTTCACCATGTTGCGAGAAACAATTATCCTCAACTTGCTTCTTTGGTGAGTTTATTGTTTCAAACCTAGCTTTTGATACAATACAACTGCTCTAACGTCTTGCATTGTAGATATGCTGGCAAACGATCTCTGGTGATAAAGCAGTTTATGTATAGGGAAGTATGCCACTCGCTACAGATGCCATGCTTTGGTGGACTGGAAGAGGACCGAGCTCTTTGATATCCTATATTCTCTGGTGCGATATTCAAAATGCATAGCACTAGAGTGGTCATTCTACTTGGTAGATGCCCCCTACTCATAGCAATCATGCACCCCGGAGCTCTTTCGCTTATGCTTGTTGTCTTAGTGTCTCTGTCACTAGTCCTCCCAAGGCATGGGATATGTGGTTGATGGATACTATGTTATAAACACTACTCTGGAAATTCAGACAAAAAAAAACTACTCTGGAAATTCTGTTTTTATGTTGTTACTATTTTGGATGCGCCTTCATGTTGGGCACGGGATGGGTGAAGTGGCAGTTGAATTATTATGTTGATGCATTTCAAGCCCAATTCACTTATTGTAAGCCTAATTCATGCACATTTGTTTTCATGTTTTGTTTTCTTGTTTGATTTTGTGAGCGGGATTGGCAGGACGGCTAAATACTACTTTATATAACCCCTACATAATAGGTAGCGTTGCTGTAATATTGGTATATGGGTTAAGCACCTTTTATGTACCTCGAGTTTTCTTTTTGTCCCGATCGTATACCCTGGAATTTTTGTGTCCCTTTTACCCTGAGTTTAAATTTTTGTTCCTTTTGTGTACCTCGGGCAGCTCGGACGATGACATGGCCATCTACCCGTGTCCACTTGATATGTGGCATAATGTAATTGGTGCCATGTGGAAATTTTTGTGGGACTCATAATAATATCCACGTATTGCCAATAGAATTGCGACATGCGTCAAGTGGACCCCAATAAATGGCCATGTCATTGCTTGGGCTGCCCGAGGTACATGAAAGGGACAAAAATTAAAATTCCGGGTACATAAAAGGGACAGAGAAACTCCAGGATATACGATCGGGACAAAAGGAAAACTCGAGGTATACGAAAGGTGTTTAAACCATTGGTATATCGGTACTCTGTAAACTATGTTTCTCTGAAAAAAAGAATGTGTTACGTTGGTTTTAGTGGAAAAAAATTGGAATTCTTTAAATATCAACTAGGATTTAAATCCTATAGATCTGAATGAAACATACACGGTTACTTAGTAGAGTGTTCACCTTAAGAGGTACTAAGAAAAGCCCGGGACATACAAATCGAGGGATACTCTCTGTTGGGGAAAACTGCAAAAGATTCGCGAATAAAAGAAAGCAGGACACAAGAATTTAACGTGGTTCGGCCTTAATCTTGCCTACGTCCACGAGCTTCAAATCTTCCACTAATATAAAAATATTAGTACAATCCTCTCAAGAAATAAAACACCCACAAGCTACTATACGCACAGCACACTACTACTACTTTTCCCTTCGTTTGCCGCACCTAAAAAAACCAAACCATACACTGCTTTTTACACTACCCTAGGCAAACCAAAACTTGCTCACCAAGTCCATTAATTTGGGCAATATATTTGCCGTGGAAGTTAAGTCCACGCATCCTCTATTTTTTCCTTTTTACTATTTTCTATGGGCCAAGTAAATTAAGCCCAAACCCAACAATCTCCACCTTGGGCTGAATTATACTTGGTGTTCTTCACAATTTCCATCTTCTTGATCCATGTTTGCTTCTTTCTTCTACATGTTGGTGCACGACCATCTCCACTGCTGCTAGTCATCATTGCAAAACCAACCTTCTTGTTGTTGGATGCAACAATGTTCTTCTTTCTGCCTGACTCTGCACAAGCCTCAATCTTCGTACTACTCTTCACTGCACTTCCAATTAACCTGTAAAGGTTCTTCTCAATCAATTCCCCCTTCATAATTACCAAGGCGCCTTTGGTAACCTTCAAAGCTCCACCTCGAGAAGAAAAACCACATCCTCTCGAATCAAGTCTACCTAGGGAGATTAAATTTTTTCCAAGCTCCGGCACGTGCCTCACATCTGCAAAAGTCTTCACAAATCCATCATGCATCTTGATCTTTACACTACCAATACCATGAATTTTTAAATCATGACTAACCGCCAATACTACTGCTTCTTCACCACTGCAAGGCTTGTAGCTGCTAAACCACTCCTTATTTGCACAAATATGAAACGAACAGGCAGAGTCTAAAATCCACGACTCTTCAACTTTGTGCTCACCTTTTCCTTCTTGTACTAGGAAGGCTTCACCATCCGAATCATCTTCAACAATCGCAGTCTCACCAGACTTCTTGCGATTTTTCTTCAATTCTTCCATATCCTTCTTCATCTCCTCACAATAAAATTGGATATGGCCCTTCGCGTGACAGTAGTAACACTCTTTATCTTTGTAATCTGCTCTTCCTCGCGAACTAGACCTAGAATTTCTTCTGAACTTGTTAGACCGTGACGAGCCCCTGCCACGGTTAACCTCTGCTACGGCAACATCTTCACCTGTACTGCTACTAGACTGGTTCAACTTGAAATTCTCCATCAGCACTGCTGTCACATCTGCAACTGAAAGAGTCTGCTTCCCAACACACAGTGTATTCCTCAAATTATCATACGAATGCGGAAGAGACATCAACAACATCAAGGCCTTATCCTCTTCTTCATACTTCACATCAATACTACCCAACTCCTTAATCAACTTATTAAATCTATTGATGTGATCAACAACATGCGTACCTTCGTGCATCTTCAACTGGTACAACTCCTTCTTCATAAACAATCGATTTGTGGGTGATTTCGACATATAAATATCTTCTAATTTCTTCATCAGCTCCACCGGACTTGTCTCGTCCATCACACTGTACTTCACCTCTGGCGCAAGAGTTAATCTGATGGTACTGACAGCTCGCTGCTCGAGCTCCTCCCAATCTTCATCCTTCATGTCCTTTGGCTTCTTCTCCTTGCCAAAGAGCGTTTTCATCAACCCCTGCTGCACCAACAGATCTATGATGTTGCTTTGCCAGAGACTGAAATCCTTCTTGCCATCAAATTGCTCCACCTCAAACTTTGTGCCTGAAACCGCCATCGCGAACCTTTATCGAACCTGCGCTCCGCTACCAGTTGTTGGGGAAAACTGCAAAAGATTCGCGAATAAAAGAAAGCAGGACACAAGAATTTAACGTGGTTCGGCCTTAATCTTGCCTACGTCCACGAGCTTCAAATCTTCCACTACTATAAAAATATTAGTACAATCCTCTCAAGAAATAAAACACCCACAAGCTACTATACAAGCAGCACACTACTACTACTTTTCCCTTCGTTTGCCGCACTTCAAAAAACCAAACCATACACTGCTTTTTATACTACCCTAGGCAAACCAAAATTTGCTCACCAAGTCCATTAATTTGGGCAATATATTTGCCGTGAAAGTTAAGTCCACGCATCCTCTATTTTTTCCTTTTTACTATTTTCTATGGGCCAAGTAAATTAAGCCCAAACCCAACACTCTCCCAGTGTAGAAAAAAAAAATAGATAGAACGTAACCCATAAAGAAAATACTACTTTCCATGAATTCTGGTGAAAACTATTACTTTTGATTTTTGAATGGTGTCATAATGTGATAACTTTTATAAAAGAAAACTGCCTACATGGAGATGAAGTACTACAGTTTCATGACTGCACAACAAGAAAACTTCGACGATGAAGCGGCAAACTTGACCTCTAAGTAAAAGATATCTTTTTCTTTCAATCCATTTGAATATATATGCTCATAAAAAAGGTCCCAATTTGAAGACATTTATATAACAATATGAAATATATACACTTTTTTTACCATAAAATGTACACTGTATGTTTTGACAAAAAAGAAAAAAGAAAAACGCACACACACACAATTATTATATCCATAAATATAGTGTGTTTATTACATTTTTTGGACTCACTTATTGCATATATACATATATATATATATATATAAGAAACAAAAACGATGAATGCGGTAGAAAAAAATATACCCCTTTTTTTAATCAATAAACATATAGCCTTTAATGATTAAGCACCAGAAATTTGCCTCGCATATTCGAGAATGTAAGAACACTTTAGTTATTCCAATAGTAGCTAGCTAGCTATGTGAAACACCTGGAAACAGGAAAGTCTGAATCAACAATAAAAATGAAACAGTGAAAGACAAAAGAGAGAGAGAAATCAAGAAAAAACTCCAGAGCATCTAAGCCCTGCAGAAGAAAGAATAATCAGAACATGTAAAAGAAGGACTACTACTCCATAGATGCATGTGGGCAGGCAAAAAATGATTCTGGCAAAAGCCCATCATGACAAATAGATGGGATTGATTTAAAATGATGTAAACAGCACAAAAAGAAACAGCTGTTGTAGCAGTATATGGTCATTTCCTGCAACAACCCTTTTTGTCAAAATTATTATAAATCATCCTCCTATATATGACCCAGAAAAAAAGCATTATATATATGTGGTCAAAATAAATATGTGAATTCCTACCCAAAAAAAAAGTAAATGAATGTAAAGACATGGATGGACAAATTGTGGCTCTCTATTTTGCGTTGGTATTTGTTTTGTCTGTAATCCTCTTTCTTTCTCTTCATCATCGCCCGTCAATGAAGGGAGATGTCTCTGCGTTATGTCGTTTAAAGTACCATTTGTGTTAATCGTTTAATTGATCATATGTTAACCTTTTTTGGTACAGAAACTGATCAATTGCGTGGCAAACTATGTGCATGCACTCACCCTTGTTTGTTTTAAAGAAAAAAAAAAAAACAAGTGTGAATCCACATGTGTTCGATTCAGCCATAGAAAGTGAGTCATTAATTAAATTGATGGACAAAAGTTTTCCGGGAGAGGAACATGTTAGAATTTGCACGGGATGCATGAAAAGGTTTTTATAATTTATATCTGCCACAATATACAACAGGTGGAAGTGAATATATATGATGCTGTGGTGTTTGTTGACATTAGAGGGTTTAAAGAAGCCAAGTCAAATTCGAATATAGATAAACTTTAGTGGACTCAATTAAAAAAAAAATATTCAAACTTGACTGAATTTCAGTCAGATTGTTTGAGTAATTAAATGATGCTCAAGTCAAATGTGTTGTATTTAAATTTAGTTAGTTTCTATTACAATAAGCCATGTACTACTGATCTTGATCTTGATAAAATTAAATTGAATTCGACTAATCATTTGTTCCATCTCGAATAGCTCATGATAATTAGTCTCACTACACTCGTAATTAACATATATGGTTTAGAGAAGATGAGAGGAACCAATTTTGTTATTTCAATTCCCACTCACTACTTATGTATTTTTTAATTGATTTAGAAAGATTATGAATGGATAGTATAAAAAAAAAAAAAAGAAGATTATGAATGGAACTCAGTTCCGAAGCCAATATAATTCGCGAATTAGAGTCATGAATAAATATTTCTTTAGAGATAAAAATATTTAAGAATAAGATCGTACTATCTCCGGTTTAATTGACATTTTGGGCTGTGCTAAATGAATTGTCATTTTAAATGATGTGAGAAGAAAGATTCAGTAAATATTTTCTAAAAAATATTATTATTGCCCTAGGGCTAGGTTGTTTTGACTGTGACCAATTTAAAAAAATCGGGAGTATTTTTTTTTTTTCTATGAGAGGAGGGAGTAAAATAATAGAGCACCACCTACGTTTGTAGTCCCTACAGAGGAGGCAAAAAATCTGCATAGATAGCGAATAACAACATTGTCTATTAAACTGGACAAAATTCTAGGTCAAGATTAGCATGTCTTCTTTCAATAATACCAAAAAGAGCTTCCTCTTCCATTATGCAAATTCATAATACATATGGTGCCTTGCGTCATTGAATGAAATGACTAGGCTTCGCTGTTTTAATTATGGGAAAATTACAAACAAAGGTACTACTACTTTGTATCCTACACAAGAATTATGCCTTCACTATATAGGTCGATTGGATGCGTGCCCAACAGCATCAAAAAAAGAATTGTGCCACGCAATTGCAAGATCTTTCCATCAATTTTCTAGCTGTGTTAATTCTCCAGCTCTTTGATTCTTTTTTTTTTTTCGGAAGAAAAAAACAAACATTAATGGTATTATCATCTTTCCTCCTCGTAAGAAAGATCGTCCACCGAGACGAGACATCAGTGCAAATCAGAAACGTCATTGCTCGAGGAGTTTCATCTTTCATGGACTGGACAGCTAGCTCTTTAATTTTTTTAGGTTCCCAACATTTTATTCAGTTTACACTAGCTCCTATTTTTTTTTCTAAATATTTTTCTTGATATTCTCCAACAAGTGGAAATGGTACATGCCGGGTGCACTAAAATCATTCCTGGCTTAAAATAAAGCAAATTAATCAAAATAAAAAAAAATGAAATGACATGTACCTGCATCATGTCTGCTTGTCTATGCTTCTAGTGCTTTATGAGCTAATATATAAATTTATTGGCACTTGAAAGTACACAGAATCCTTGTCTCCTTGATGCAACTTTATTCTGCAGTTGAAAAATAAAAAAAAGTGGCTGCAAAATTTCCTTCTCTTATTAGATATATATATATAAATATTGATGCCCCACGTTTCGTTCGCTGTTTTGTTCATTTTCTTTTAATGTCTTTTTTAAAGTCGAAAGTAGCAATGGATATTTATGCTTTAAATCTTCAATTATTTCGTTATATAATTATTATGGGATTCTTTGTATGGTACACACTGGCTTCCTTTGCATGTGGCATATGCACGTATAAACCCATACAAACAAATACTTACTTATATGTTTACATTTGATTATTTGTTGTAGATTTTTTTTTAATCTGTAGGATGTATTATATTCAACTAAAACAATTACCAAATAGACCTGGGCATACCCATGGTTCTAGTATCCTCCTTGAGGATGTCAATCAAACCAGTAGGTGGTTGTACTAGAATAGATAAGCCTACACTGCATAGAGGAGCAAATCCGGCCAGAAAGGATGCACCTTGATTAGCCCCTCTATGTACAAACAATGCTAACAAAAGCAACCGATTTGCAAAATCATTGCTTAATTTTAGAAAATTTTGTTTTCTTTTATGCTTCTAATTAAATGTGTAATGTTTCATAGAAGAAAAAAAAAAACAGATGTCCAATATAAACTGTGGATAAAGCGATAGAATGAAGTAAAATTTTCAGTAAATAGTGACTTTTATGAGAACAAAAAATTTAAAGTGAGAAGTTTGCAGAATAAAGTTATATATACTCGTAATCTAGAGGGAAAAACTACTTTTTCTATTTTTCTAGAAAGCTAGACAAATCGAAAATTTACAGCACAAATTTATACAAATTTTCATATAATGACTATATTTTCTGATAAACAGTATTTTTTCAGAAATAGATAGCCATCTCCCAGTTCAACTATTATCAATCTATTTGAACTTGTAATTCAAGTGATATTATTGAAAGCTTTAAAGGTTAAGGAAACTATACAAGAAAATCAATAATAATTATGGCTATTTCAAATAAAAAAAATAATTATGGCTGCTACAAAGAGCAAAGACTTATGCGCTGTCTAATCTTAAATAATAAAAATTGAAATATGAGAAGCATTTCATATTATGATTTATTTTTTGCTTCCAAATTCATTTCCATACTATATAGACTGTATAAAAAGAACTAAACGTATTTTAAAATTAACATGACAAAGAAACAAAGCGTTATTGATATAGATTCTTCTAAATCCAATACAGAACTATATTTCAGCTAGGGCACGAGAATAACTAATAAAAAAGTTACATGGTACAAATTATAATGAATTAGCTTATGTAATTGTTAGTTGGCTTTTCATCTTTCTTGCTTTGGATGTAATTCTTTCCATTTCTCTGTTTGATTAATAAATGAATATGTTATACCCCCAAAAAAAAAATCTATTCTTCAAACAACTTGTGGTATTTACTGCAGATGGAACTAGTTCCTTAGGTTAAGGACGGGTTCAATACATTTTACCGTCCTGATCTTTAGGTCAAACCTAACTTATCCCCTAAAAAAAAATCGGAATTTTATCCCCTAAACTTTGTAATTTCCCATTTTACCTCATTTCCGTTAGGATTTATACATATCTATTATTTGACTTAACGGAATACTTAGATTATCGACACGTGGCAATATCATTACCGTTTGTTTCTTTTTTCATTTTAATTGTTAAAAAATTATAAAGAAGGAAAAAAAAGAAACGAAAAAAAAGAAACCACCGGCGCCTCCACCTTTTCTTCCCCTTCTTCTTTTCTCTCTTCCTTCTACCTCACCACTGTCTCTCTTCCCTCATCTCCCTCTGTCTCTGCCGCCCTCACCGCCCTGTCTCCCTCTTCCTCTGCTAACAACCAATTGCCACCTATGACCCCATCTTCTCTTCATCCCTATCGCCTCCTCCTCTAATATTGTTGCCTGAATGCTATTGCATCAAGTCAACATCACTGCCCTCACTTCGTCACCACCACGGGAAGCCGCCGTTTGCAGCAGCTTGGGACTACCCGTGTTGCGTCGCCTCGCCTTTCCCTCATTTCAGCCGGAGTAGCGCCGTTGATTTCCTTCTTCTCCCTCACTTGCGCCGGTCCCTAATCAACCACCGCCTCCGACGTCGTAGGTAAGCAGTGCGCCGCCTGGTGCTTCTTACTTCCTCCCTCCTCTCTTTAATTTTTCTTGGAGTTGTTATGACGTTGATAAATCCTAATCGGGTTTTTTCTGTATTGGCTCGTGTCTGCGCTGGTTGTAGTGGATGCAGTTCAAGTGATGGTGAATGTGGTGGAGCTTGGATGTTTTGATGCTCGGCGAGGTGGATTTTTGGTTATCAAGCCATCCATGGTGCTTTTCAATTGCAGTGGCGTTAAGGGAGGGAAGGAGGTAGTCACGGAATGCAGCTTTCTGAGTTAGGGTTCGTTGGAGGAGTGGGTATTGGTAAGGTTGATGGTGGAGCGTGGCGGCGATAGGAGGGTGGTGGCGACGATTTGGGGTTGTTAGATTTTTTTAGGGTGGTCTTACTGTGGTCGACGTGGCCAATTGTGTTGCTATTGAGGTGGAGCTTCTTCTTCTTGAACATGACCTCGGACGGCGAGGAGGACGAAGGAGCGGCGTCGGTCGGTAGTGGTGATAGTGGTGGTGGCGGTGGAGGGGACTGACGAGAGATGGGGAGAAGAAGATAGGGATGGACGAGTTAAAAGAAAATGATGGGGTGGAAAAAAATTCTATTATTTTTTTATATAAATATTATTTTGTTTTGGTTTTGGAAAAAATAATATAAAAATATTGAATGGGGGTGGAAAAAAATTCATTCTTTTTTTGATAAAGAAGATAATGGAAAAAATATATATAAAAATATTGAATGGTCATTGTTTTGTTTTTATTCTTATGTTTAATAAAAATATATAAACATTCTTTTTTATATAAATATTTTTGTTTTGTTTTTGAAAAATAAATATATAAAAATATTGAATGGTCACATATGGCTTAGTGTCATTTTTTTTTGCAAAACGTGCCAATTTTATTTTTTTATTTTTCATTCTTTTCAATATAAATACTTTTTTATTTTTGATAAAGAAGATAATGGAAAAAAATATTCAATGTTCATGGTTGGGAGTAGGGCGAGGCTTCATTTTTTCCTGATTTTCCAATATTTTTAATTTTTTTATATATAAATATTCTGTTTTTTTATTAAAAAAAGAAAATAGAAAAAAGTTATTGAATGGTCATGATATAGCCACGTGTCGGTAATCAGCATTCGACGTTATATCACTTAACGGAAACGGAATCGGTCCAACCAAAAGAGTTGAACTAGAGAAAAATGAAGATTAGGGGGTAAAATTCCGGTTTTTTTTAGGGGGTAAGTTAGGTTTGACCTAAAGATCAGGGGGTAAATTGTATTGAAACCCGGTTAAGGACGATCTATCTTTTTTTTTTTTCTTCTTGAACTACACTGAACTAAGGATGATCTAGCAACAATTATAATGAGTTATTCATAAGAAATAGTATTAAATTGGGTTTCTTGGATCAGCTGCCAATTAAAATTAAGCTTATAAAAAAAAAGCACACCCTTGAAAAAATTAGGATTAGAATCTTTAATAGAGTAGGGCTAGGGAAGAAGAAAACATGAATGGATTCTGTGAAACAAAAAGAAAAGTAGAGAAGAAAAGAAAACATGAATGGATGGATGGAACCGATGAGGAAAAAGTAGTGATTGGACTAAGGGCCATGAAATGAAATGGTAATGAGAAAGAGAGAAATGCTTCTGGATTGTATATGGTTGTAGTACCATTTTCTTATGCAGCCTTTAAGTGTTGAAAAGACAGTGAATTCAGTGAGTGACTGGGAATCTGATGTGATCTTTTGTTGCAAACTATATTATTTTCCTTATAGCCATTATAAGTTCCATTGGATCTCCTTTTGCTCCCCCACTCTTCACTGTCTGTTTTCGTTGTTTCCCCCCACCTCACCTCCCATCATTATTTGACACTTTGAATATAAACTTTTGGTTAACTTAATTATTACCAATAAATATTGAAAATAGTTATGGTCTAGTTATGGGTATGCTTTGCTTCCTCCCGCTCCAAAGGTATATATTCCAGAAAAGCAATGGTATATACTATATATATATTTGGACATAAAGTAAATGATAATGTATACTGATAGAAAGTTTACATAGAAACCAGAGTATGTGAGAAAAATTCTTCCACTTCCACAGATTTAATTATATGATCGATAATTCGACATAATATACATCCAATAGATAAAGAAGAAGATTGCATTGCTAATACCAGCGAGGCATTGGCAGTACAAATATTACTTTTATAGGCTATGTAATGTTATTAGAGATATTCCTATTCCCTATTAGTATCAATTGTTAAGACAATCAATTTCAACTATTTGTACCCATTGTTTGAGCATCGAATCTGTATGAGATTATATAATTACGATTCACATACCAGGCTTCATGTACGTTTTTTCTTTTATGCTACGAGCTTCATGTACGTTGGGGGAACTTAATACTAAATGACATATTTGGTAAAGGATTAGCCAGAGATAATTTGACATTAGACATTTTTGGTATATTGATTATATCCATCCTCACTAATTCAGTTCAAGACATGCTGGCCCACCATGGATAAAATTCTTGAACTAATATCATATCTTTTTTTTTTTTGTCGGATTGAACTAATATCATATCATAGTTTAGAAAGCTACGAATACAAATCCCAAGCTACGAATCAAAAAAAAAACTTACTGTTCATTTACCTTTTCGGGTCTCCTGATATTTGGTATGGTATCAAATATAAAATTAGAAAATATCAAACTTTCTTTTTTATAAGAAAACATCAGACTCTAATTTGACGAAAAGACTAAAACAACTCAACATCTTGTAGCAGGAGCGATTATATTTCATATGTTAGATAGAGAGATTGACAGAGGAGAATCTCGGAACTTGAACAATTCTTTTTCTTCTTTTGGAGGACAAAAAGAATGCATAATGACTTAATTATCTTGTGCCAAAAGATTAATTTCCTTTAAAAAATATAGACCTCTCTCCTTTCCTTTTTTTTTTTGTGAAAATAATTTATCCAACAAGTGACGCATAAATCCCGAAGCTGTCAAATAAATATGAAAACTGTATATTTAGCTATCTTGGTTTATGTACGTTGTTCATACTTTTTTTTTCTCTCAAGGTTACAATTGGAGTACCTACTCCATCTACAAATTATGTACATCACATCACGTCATTGTATGAATACAACCTACAAATAATGCATTCTAGTCATATCATATCACATATTGTCCAAGAAAGCTTTATACAATGCAAATGTTTGAAGTGCAGTGCAGCGAAGCTAGTGGCAAATGCTTTAAGCGGTTCAACAATCTATTGTTTGGCTTTGGCCAAGGTTTTTTTGATCCTGTTTGCCTTGTGAAGAAACTAAAATTATTGATAAACTAGCTCACTTCCCGTGGGTTCAACGGGTTGGAACTGGACGCTAAGGAGATTCTGTAATTTTGTATTTAAGGATTTCCACAATTTTGAAACTCTAACTTTAATTGTCCATAAATCATTGTCAGGGGGTCAATTTATCAAAATATTAATATTCACTCTCCTGAAAAAAATTAAAATACACAATAGTATTAGAAAGAAAAAAAAATAAATTAGAGAAAGAAGATAGTGTTAATACTATATTAATATTAGTACTGAACAATTTTCTTTGCCTGTGAATTTTCTTTTGAACAATTTGGGTGTGATTGGAATTCTTTTTAAAAGAGTATAATTAAGATCAGGTCATTAGTTTAATGGAAAAAAGAAACCAATCTCTGGGTGTGAATTTTGTTTTGAACAATTTGGGTGTGATTGGAATTACGATTACACTCAACCAAACGGGCAAGGTAAGATCAGGTTATCAGTTTAATAGAATAAAAAAACAATCGAGATGTAACATGCCAAAGATGTTCATGGCAAAAGTTTGCATTCATGACATTTTTTTTAATGCAATTATAAGGTTCTTTTTTTGGGAATGCGTTCATGGCGTTTTTTTTTAATTGCAATTATAAGGTTTTTTTTTATGTTGAGAATAGTAATTGGAAGGAAATTGACCATAAGCGATTAACTTACTCTTTTTTTTCCTACATTCACGCCTACCATGTTGATTAATAGTAATTGAATTGGAATTTTTTTTAAAACAGTATAATAGAATAGGTTAATCAGATGGTATAGGATAATCAGATAATCAAATGGTATAGGATAATTATAACTGTGGATGTATAAGGGTGAAATGTTATTCATATCTTGAATATCGTAGTTTGGACGTAATGGAGGAATCAAATAGGATAATTATAATTGTGAATGTATAAGGGTGAAACGTTATTCATATTTTGAATACCGTAGTTTGGACGAAATGAACGAATCAGATTTAGATTAATAAAATCATTAATTATTTTAAGTGATAATTATGTTTTCATCATGATTAATCAAACTACACCTACAGCTTTAAATATATATAATAGATTATCTGTTTTCTTCGCCTAAGGTGGCTGCCTTATTTGGCTTTGGCCAAGGATTTTTCTTTCCTGTTTGCCTTGAGAAGAAACTAAAATTATTGATACATTATCTGGAAACATAAAATTCGTTAATTGATGACTATTACTCGGAAATCAAATTTTCATTAATTGACTATATATCACTGGAAATTGATTCAAGTGGTTCAAAAAAAGGGCAAAAAGTTTACATACGCAACTGGCCAGTTTTTACTGGCACTTATTGGGAAATAGCTGCACTATTACTTACCACCATACAGATAATTAGAAGCCAGATTTCAAGGTTGGAGAAGCATCCCAGAAATAATGGTTATGAACTAATTAAGAGAAGACTGTGATGTTCAGTGATGTTCAGGAAAAAAAAAATATTAAGAAGACAGTGATGTGCATGTACTGTCCCTAAAGATTGAAAAGCATACCCTATAAGTAGGGGCTAAGTTCAAGTACAATTTTTCCTTTTACTCATTAGTGCAAAGTACAGGTCAGGACTTGTATATTATATATAATATGATCGTTAAACAAATTACTACTACTAAACAATCTAGGGCATATTCAAACAACAGTCAATAGTACATGAAAACAAGACAGCAGGGCCGGAAGAATATTAGCAAACTACTTTATTGTATAGCAGTATTTTGTAATTTATGTATTATTTTTAGGATACGGTAAAGAAATAAATTTCTTCCTTCAAGTTTTGCTATAAAAAGCCATCCATCCCCCAAATAATCCACGAAAATGCGTGGCTCACTAGCTAGTGATACTAGAAACTCCTCCTTGTTTACCTCCACTGAGCATTTCTTGAGAGGGTCTCTTTAATTTCAGCATTTGCTTTCCTTTATAGTTTACATTCCCAACACGTTGGTCCTTTTCAAACCTGGGTATGATAAGCATAGCTACATGGGAGTGGGACGAGCCACCTACCTATGTGAAAGTGATGAATCTGTTAAATATTTGTGTTTCTCTGAGTATGATTTTCGTTGTTCTTGTTTTGAATCTATGTCTTGTAGCTTGCAAGTGATTCGAAGTTAAGAGAGAGCTTTCTTCAGTCCATTCATGGGTGGCGGTAGGATTCAATTGGCTGCCGACTCATTCATCCAAATACTGAGTCCAGGGATTTGCGAAACTACCCAGTAAATGAGTGAATGATGCGGGAGACTTGTTGAATCTTAAGCTTCCTGTACTTGGACTGAAGGGAGCTCCCTTTGCCTTTTCAGTTCATATACACATATATCCGCATTCATTCCACTCTAGTTCTGTACACCTTAATTTGTTCATGATATGCTCCTGTCTCTTTTTTTTTCATTTTTTTTTCTTCACATATATATATATATGCTCCATGTACATGATATGCTCGCAGACTAATTTATATAACTTATGGGTGGCCAATGCTGTTTATTCTTTCTGATATGTTAACTTGGCTATATAGGTAAAGCTACTATACAGCCTAGAACTTCCGTCTTGTTTTAGTAGTCTTTATTCAGCATGTCTTCACCTTTTGACTAGTCATCTGGTTTTGTTTTTTCATTGAACATAATGCGTCTCTCTTGTTTGGCAACCTGAAAGGAGTGCTGCCTATCTTGTTTGGTTTGATCCCTTCTTCGTTAATTGTTAACTTGATCTTTTGTCTTAATTTCTAGTCTTCTTTTTTCTCATCTCGGTTGTTTTCTATTGGAAAGGTTATATGCAGCTGAAGTAACTTGGTGGTCATTACAACCTCTGGTAAAAAAATTAAAGAATATTTATTTGTTGTTAAAGAATTTAATCAAGAGGATTGTATTCTGTGAAGTTTTTCTTATTCTGATCTAATTATAGCAAGATACCTTATGTTCTTACCCTCTTTTCTTCATTGATCAGCTAGCCACCCACTTAAGGTTTTTTTAGGGTTTTAAGGAGGCAGCTAGACGCAGTTTATTTCTTGTCAAGCACAGGGCCAAGGGCTGAGAAGTTAATTTCCAAGCTAAGCTCATCATGCCCCACGGCATTAATTAGCTTCTCGGGCGTTGCATCTCTCCAGCTGCAACAAGTTCCTACCTTATCAAGAAAAGAACTGGCAACAAGTTCCTAGAAGGCAAGACATATGTCTCCCCAGTTGTACTTTTACCCAAATATCCTCACCTGGGTTTCCTGGCAGATCTGTGGCTCAAGAAACTTTCTCCTTATTCTGTTCCTGTGTATATGTACTTTCTTGTGAATTGTTTAGTTGCCTTTTACTTCTGCCATTAAATTAATTAATGTAACACGACCGCAAAGCTTATCACCAGATGTGGAACTTAATTAAATAAACCATATTGGAAGCTATATAGGTATATAATAAAGTGCAAACCTCAGTGTGGTATCTCTTTGTGCAGTGACCAATGAGCATTCCTGCAGGGCTGGCTGACCATGCCAAATTCGATATCCAGCTGCAGTTGCCCCTAATAAAGAAATATAGAAAAAGAGAGACGGAATAAATCTTCGAGATATGGTTGAAGAACATCTGTCTAAATATTGGATATGTAAATTTTTATTGAACTTTTTCTCTTCGTAAGGTTCAGTAAGCCTAGCATACTCTATTGATCAGCTTTGCTTGATATGTATATATGCATATGGTGCAGATGAACTGGTTTAAAGCACCATGACATGTTGTATACTTTCCTTATTTTATGTTAACACATGGTTTTAAGTTTTAACTCAGGTAAACAGATCATGTACTTTTTTTTTCTTTTTCTTTTGCTTCTTGATTACTTGAAGAATTCCATGACTGATGCATGTTTCCACCGTTATTAATATAGTTTAAAAAATGAGTAGTTTCTTGGGAATAGCTGGTTCTTATTTATTTAATTACAAGTGATAAGTACTCCATCAGAAAAACAATATAGTTATATGCCATAGTCGTCTACAAATGTTTTACATATGATCAATCTGGCATAACCCCTTTTTGACAGAAGTAAAGAGTACAAGAAGAAGCCATTAAGACACTGGCTCATAATCAAGAATTCGATAGAAAGACTTCGAAAAAGATAGAGGTTAAGTAGGATATAAGCTTGCGTCCTTTGCTTTAAAGTTTTCTTGAATGGGGAATAAGCATTTCACAGAAAAAGTAATCCATATCTCCGTGATGTTTTAGCTTAGGTTTAGCCTAAAATCAGTTTCTCTGATGCCAACACCTGGCAGAAGGAGTTGAAAGATTAGTGGAGATTCTATAAATATCAGTTACTGCTAATCAAGCTAACATATTTCTATCAAAAAAGAGCAAAGCTAACACATCGCATTCTTCAGTTGACTCTTGATGATAAAACCCTAAAATATATTGGCAGCTAGAGAGCAATAGATTAAAGAACGGAAGTAAGAAATTAAACATTTGAATATTTTTGTAAAGTGGGTTCTTCGTTTTGTATGTTGCCATATATATACGCCACAAAAGTTGGGTTCTTCCCCTCTAGTGTTTCCCTCCCTAACCCCATCAAATGGCAGGTGCAACACTCTGCCTTGCCTTCCTCTGGTTTTCTCCTTTCCCCAAAGGAATCTGAAACCTCAAAGAGAAAAACAATTCCCCCTTTTCTTTATAATATACACTCTCTCCCTTTCTTTACCTCTATAAGCTTACTAACACTATACTAAATATGGATACGAGCTTTTCTTGTGAATCTTTCCCCTCCACCTTTTCCAAAACCCAACAGCTAGATCTTTCCCACGCCATGATTGATCAGCTTGCACTATCTTTAACAAACACAAGTGCCACTGTTTTTTGTCATTATTGTTTTCTAAACTATATGTTGATGGTATGGGAATTTTACACCTGCCTATCCCCTAGTGGTTTTCCCAAATTAATTCAGAAATTTTTTTGCAGAGTTTGAAAACTAAGATATGACAATTTTCTAGATAAAAAGATTTTCATGGTCAAAAAGTTTGATAATTTATATTTTTGTGTGATTTTGAGGCATTTTGAACAGATGATTTAGTGTAAATGTATGTTAATGAGTATGCATTATCTTATTATTATTATTATCCAACCTCTCTCCACTTATAAAGAAGTTAAGAAGACCAAATCTTCCATATATTGTGCATGATTTGACTGTCATATATATCAGAAATGGAGTGACATGCCAATCCCCAACAGAGCAGGGCCTACGCCTAAATTATGGACAGAAAAACGCCACACGATAGATCAACCCACTCTTGTCGTGGTGTTGTTCAAGGCTCATTTGGTGCCAGACATTGGAAACATCTTGTAAAATCAGCCTTTTCCTTGAAAATGCTAAAGAAAAGATTCTTTTCCTTATGAAATGATAATTATTTAGACCTTCTTCTTCTCCTCTTTTCTTTTTTCCTTTTCTCTTCAGGGTAATTTTACGTGTCAACATGATAAGGCAGTTCAACTATTATGTTAGTGTAATTTAATACTTTTTTGCACAAAATGGGAGTTCTTTATCCTCTCCCCTCAGCAAAAGTTGATTGCAATCTGCAGATTAAAACAAAATACTAGATATCTTGAAGCTTTCATTAGACTTATTAATTCCACCAAAATATTTATGCCTGCCAGCAATATCCGTTCAATAGCAATTCGTCATCGATATGGATAGACGTCAATCCATATATGTTGGAATCAAAACTTTGTATCCTCAAACCAATAATTAGCATCTTTTGCATATTATTTACAATGAGCAATTAGCTATTAGCTATTTGTGCATATTCTGTACACGATCCTATGCGCTCCTATATTCTCCTAGCACAACTTGCTTATAAAATTTGATGATTCGTGAAGATGCTACAATGCTAGTGATAACTAGGAATTAAATTTGAAGCTTCTACCTGAAGAATTTTTGGAATAAGAATTGTTGTTTTCGTATATGTTCTTGCATTGGTGTCGTCACTTGTTAGCTCGCTCCAAGCCATTGTCATGGTCACCAAAACCAGACAAGAATAATAAAAAGAAAACCTTATAAACCAGAACTAGAAGCAATATGTAACATATTCAAGTGTAAAATTCTGGCGGAATGGCTTGTACCCAAAAGATATCAATTTCAAACCCACACCCCATTCCTATGGACAAAAGAATAAATAAGGTATTGAGCCTTCAAGTTTCAACCTTTAACTTCATGGACCATGAACATATTTCAGGCCCCGTATCCAGGTGGTCCTAAAACTTGATATTGGCAATTACCATATCCAGGTAGCCCCCACCATTGTCTATGTCTATGCTCAATGCACCCAGTAAAAATAGTAAGGTGGTGCAATTGAATGTTCTGGATCGTAGAAGGACGCTTTAGGTTGAATTGTCAAGGAGGTAAAAAGAAAAATGTCACAGATTTGAAAATCAAGTTGTGCCCTTGTGTCCTTTTCATGATTTTTCTAGGAAAGTGTAATTGTCTAATTGGTTACACATTTGGCAGTAAACCACCGTTATATGTTCTTGTGGAGATAACTAAGAGGATAAGATAATTGTTTATTATCTTCACGGGCTCTCTATGCTTGCTTTGAGAGCTCTAACCAGAGAAGAAAAATGTTGGAGATATTTGAAGTTGGGCCCTGTAAGGATGCCTACCAGATGGGTTTCTTAATAGGGCAGAGGTTTTCTAATCTGATAAAGAGTAGGTTATCCAGGGACCTCATTCTTCAAAATCAACTACGCCCTTTTGCTCAGAACCCAGAATCTCAACCATTGATTAAAGCACTCAAAGTGAACAACCAGAAAAAGTTTCCAAGATACTGGGATGAGCTATTAGGAACTGCAGAAGGAAGTGGGGTTCCTGTTCTTGATGTAATGTTTCTTGTTATTGGTCTAGCCAATGAATTCATTTTAATGCCCACTGAATCAATCAAATGCACCAAATGTTGATGTGTGCAGGTAATATTAATCAACTTCAGGAAGGAGATACTTCCATTTCTTCCAAAGACAGCAAGAAATTCTGCTGCTGACAATTCAGAGGACTGTTCTGATGTTCTTGTTGTTAATGATACCTTGGCCATTGCAGTTCACAATGAGGATGCCAACGTTGCTCTAGTAGGTCACACGTATGTTTTACCTGAACTAAACTTACCCTTTATTTCTCAATGCAGTTGATCTACTTCAAGTTTTCCAGTAACATTATGGCTTTACATATGGAGTTTGCAGCTATTTGATCAAGGCAACTTTGCCAAATGGACAGTCATTCGTTGGCTATACTTACGCAGGAGAGCTTCCAAGCTGTGCATTTGGGCTTAGCACTCACGGACTGGTAATAACTCTTAAATCTTTCATGGATATAACGCGGAGCCCGTTCCCTGCATTTTACTAGCCTGAGCTACACCCAAGCCATTGTATATATATCTTAGTTAAGACTCAAGTTAGCAGTTGATGTGGGAAAGCACAAAATAAGTTAATTTTACTGATAAGAGAGCAAGTTGTCTTTGCTGCATGCCTGATGCCATTATAGGTGTATTCTAGTATGATACTGGTCAACAACTTTAGAAATGAAAACTTAAAGTGCCTCCTGTCCTGTTAGGCATTTACACTGGATTCAGTTCCCCCATCGGAAGATGAGATTGTGGCTGGTGGAATTGGAAGGAACTTTATCTCACGGGATCTCCTTGAATCAAAAGGCATTGACGATGCATTAAGAGTGAGGTCTTGCATTCCATTCACTTGTTAGTTTTCTACCAGGCAACATCACAGCAGTGGATTATTGAGTTTGACACCTCTGTTTCTGTGTTCAGAGAATACAATCATCGGAAGTTTCTGTGGGGCACAGTTACAATCTTATGGATATCAAAACACGCCAAATTGTTAACGTAGAAACTGCATCAAGGACTCGGGTTTCAGTTCGCGCGGTTGGGTCAATGCCCTTTTTCCATGCAAACATGTATCTTCACCTTCAAGTAAAGCAGGTAACTAATACGGCAATCCAGCTTGTACCGACATAAACAAGCACCAAATCTTACCAACAATCAATTGAGTGTTCACTGCATCATAGATGGTCACTGACCAAAGCAACATTGGTCTCAGCTTAAAAAATTTTCATGCAGAGCATCAATTGATTTATTTGAATAGAATGGTGGTGACTTGTACCCTGAAATGAATGCAATCTCATTGTAAAGAAGACTATAGAATACTGATATGCTAATTTCATTAAAGAGGTAAAATGTTGGCTTGATGATAAGGTACAAGATGACAACTCAACAAGGAGGCAAGAAAGGGCAGCTGTGCTACCAAAAACATCAAAAGACGATATCTTGTCAGTTCTTGGAGATGTGAAGGACCAAATATACCCAATTTACATGACAGGTAGCAAAGGAAACAATTCTACTCTTTCTCCTTTCCAAATAATTTTTACTTGACATTGTGGTCACATTTGTAGGTCCAATGTTGTACACCCTATGCACGGCTGTGATAGATCTGGATGACCAAACACTAACAATAATTGAAGGAAATCCAAAAAATGGAAACATTTCCTATGTCTTCTGCATGTCTTCTGGAGAGTTAAAGATATCACAGTAAGGATAGCAAGCAGTTGCTGCACCAGTCGACATCAACAATGACGTATCTGAAGTCCCTATGCAGGTTCATAAAGGCCTAACATGTGGCCATCTATACACCTCATAGCTGCAACCTGACCGAATGCAATTCTTGTTACATTTCCTTTTGTAGTGAGACTTGAGAAATCGAAAACATTATGGAAATGCCCAAAGATATTCAAGCGTTTACCTTTCCGTGGATTTCGTACTTGATGGGACCATCTAACTCTGCACCTAGAGCCATTAATTTTGTCACCGTCGTGTTGATGTCAGCCACTGTAAATGATAGCGAAGAAGAATATCCCTTCTGCAAAACATGGTCACTGAGAAAAAAGATAGAGGTCACTACCAATTGGAATTGAAGCCATCCTATGCCGAAACAATGCACGATAGAAACCCCATTTTGCAAACATTGTATAAGATATTGAAAGTTGAAAATCACAGTCATTAGCTACAAAAGTTCGTAAGTTGCAACGTTCGCGGACTCATTATGGCTTGTTTAGATTTTAGTTCATTATGATGGCTACTCAAAGAAAAGCTAAAGCTCCCATTCCTTACTGCGTTTCCAAACTTAGAGGAACAAAATTTCAGCTGCAAGGTAGCTACACAGTTTGCACGAGTAAGCAGATAGAATAACCACCCATGTCTCAAAAGTCATTCTTTGAGGCAATTAAGGTTGTCCAGTCTTTTAAAATGTTCAACAGACAGACCTACCGTACTACACTCCACAATAATCTACTGCCTCCAATACCACTAGAAAGAAAAGCCAGCTTCTTCACAAACAAATCTTCATCGTTAATCACGAGAAAAATTCCTCGAAAGAATCAATTGATGGGTGAGTAAAGACTTCAACTTTATCAACTACACCTAAAACCCAACACAGTATTGACAAAGCGATGGCGCTACTATACCGATGAAACATGTGTAACGAGATCTATTAGGCAAACTATCAAACACAGGAAAGGCAGGTAATATCATCATTACTTGGGGGCTTGCATGAGGGCGAGCTTTACTGGGCCGGACTGGAGCTCGGCCCACCGGTGAGTACAGACGTTGACGGTGAAGTCCAAACCTTGGGAGTAGAAACGAGCTGCCTCTGGTACGTTTCTGTGTAGCTGTAGTATCCACCGAAGAGACGCCCCCGCCATCTCTTTCTCCTCCGTTCTTTTTTCTTCACTCACTCTATGTTTAGTAGAAGAAGACGATCCTAAGGAAACTTGCTTGTCCATAGGCCCATTGAGCCCAAATATTCCATTTTACTTTCGTAACTCCACTCTGTGGCCCAAGCCCACAAATATTTCCTCCCTGATAATATGAGTGCTCTTTTTAGCACAATTTTTTTCTTTTCTTTACACAATTTCAATCCAATTTTATTTAAGGGATCATGGGACCGATCCTAATTGCTGGGATTGAGGGTGTTTGGGGTAGGAATTGTGTGTAATTTCCAAGTTCCGATATACCAAAGAAAAAAAAATATTGATTTTCTATGTTAGTCCGAGTAGAAAAAAGTGTAATGTCCCTTGAACAAGGTCATTGAACCCATTTCTGTATGGACAATGCACGGTTGCGAGGCTTGTCTTAGTTTAACAATGTCTAATTCCAGATTAGTCGGCCCAATAGCAAGAAGCAATGAATGCAAGAAAATACCAATAATCTGAATTCTCATGTAACCCAACCAAGCAGACAAATAGTGTTTCAACACATTTTTTTTTTGTGGTTTTTCTTTCTTTTACATTCGAAAACAATTGATGTCCAATGGATTCTAGTAAACATGAATATGACCTATTTATCTGCGGCTCTACATCAAAATGAAACAAGCAGAACATATGAATACATATACAGACCATGCCCCCACTCTATGACAAAACTGATATCTGCTCAGAGTTGGAAATTTTATGCTTCTTGAAAACCTGTCCAATCCATGCAGCTATATAATCGTAATACACTCATATACAGACTTGAATCTCACATTACAAGACAGGATAATATGGAGCCGTGTTTTGAAGTTGCGGCATGCAGGAACATCCATCTTTAAGATACTGCAGCTATCATGCACAAAGAAAAATGGGGCATTTCCTGATCAAATAGTGTGGTGGAAGCAGCTAGTATGATGGATTCAGGTGGAATCACACAAACTCTCTCTTGAATCAATCGTTTCGATAGCCTAAGAGGAACCTTTAAATATCCTTAAACGTGAACGCTGCCCCTTTGACCTTGCTTCAAGAAGCTTTGCCTTCAATGTATTTTCTTTCACTGGTTTTGTGGAAGACTCCGAAATGTCGAGATCTGGTGTGGAGAGTTTTGACATCCACTGTCGAACTGGACTAGCATTCCTTCGCGGCGGGTAGCTGCAAGAAGCCTCTCCCGTGTCATTCTCGAGATGCACATTTCCAGCTTCAGACAATGAAATATGACTTCTTATCAAGTTATCAATGATGTAGTTTGAGTTTGACCCATGGATTTCGTCAACGTTGTCCTTTCTTTCAACATCTCCTTCGTCAGTGGCATCACCGATTTCGGATTTCCGAGGAATACTCATTTCAACTGGATTCATCACTTCACCTGTTTTTACTTCTTCTCCGTCTGCCACCTGGGAATTCTTAATGTCTTCAGACAACATTCCTCGGCCCATCTGTTCCTCAAACTTAACTTGCAAGTTGCTTGACAGATTCTGACCTCTAATTCTTTCCCGAGAAGACAGTTTCTTCTTTGTTTGCTGAGATTTGGATGTCTCATCAAGAAGTCCGTCTCTAGCTTCATCCACATGAATATTAAATCCCCCATTGCTTGGTTTGTTCAGCTCAAAACAATGTGAATCACTACCTGTAGAATCTTCCTCCTCACCTATGTCATGAGGTACACTTACAGCATTTAGAGGCACGGATTCCATTGAGTTCCTCCGTTCCCTTCGCAGCACATTTTCAGTATTCCTAGGATTGGCCTTTTGTTTAGCTTTAAGAAAGGCCTCTATTTCGAAGCCTAGTTTTTCCACTATAGAGTTGCTTTCAACAAAGCCATGCTGAGCCTCTTCAAGCCTCATTTGCAATCTCTCATCAAGCCAGGATTCAGATATATGGAGTATCAAACGATCATCATCATCCCTTCCAAGCCAATCCTTGTCAGACTTCTGTTTCAAAGCATGGACCTCCTGGTCATAGTCTTTGATTTCCCTAGCAAACTCATCACAGAGGTCTTCCAATAGCTTTCTTGATTTCCTCTCTCTATCCATCTCTTTGAGTGAATTAGTCAGAGAAGATTTCAACTCAGATAGTTCTCGAGCTAATTTCCTGTGTAGACTCTCAGATCGTTTTCTTAATTTCCTCTCGTCTTCTAGCTCATCCTTCAGAGACTGAATAGCAGCATGTAACCGGTCCTGCTCCTTATTTTTCCGAACTAGTTTATCTTCTGCAACTTGCTTCATCAAATCATCTATCTCATGACGATCTGCTTGTTGATCCCTAAGTAGCTCTTTAATCCTAACACGAGCATGGTCTAACTCTGTTTTCAATGCTTTTATCAGTGACATATTTGACACGTGCTGCTCTTCCAGGCTCCATATTCTGTTTAGAACTTTTAGCAGTTCAGTTGATGTTTTAAGGGTATAATGTGATTCACCAATCCTTCCTTTAAAATCCAACGAGCTGGAAGGAGTGGCCGCACCATTGTATGGCGTCACCTGTACATAAATTAAAAGCACAACATAAGAAACCAACAGTTCAACTTCAGATGGTGCGGCAAGTGAATGCATTATGATAGCTAATGGGAAGGTTGTTATAGGGAAAAGAAACAAAAAATGAAGGATAGAACAGAGGTTAAACTCAATAGATAAGACTGATGAACAACATCAGAGAAGGTGATGTGAAGAAACAGCAATAAACAAGCAAAAGCAGAGAGATAATATATTCAGATAATCAAACCGACAATGAGTCCTAAGTTGTCAGTAGTTGCTTGCTTCCCTAGCCTTTAATAAGTCTCATGACCGTAGGAAGGCATTCCCATTGAATAATAGTGGAAAGGATCACCAGGGATAAAGAAATAGAGAGAATGTATCCAAAAACATGCATGTACTTGTGTGGCTTAATGGAACGATATGACTGAAGGCAGAAACCAGCTACTAAACCAAGCAATAATCAATTACGGGAATGTGATTCAATGATGTTCTGCCAAAGCACAAACCTTTTTTCCTCAGGAAAACAGATTTGACCATGGCATTAGCTTGGCAAAAGCAATCTCATTTTCACATGGTAAAGATGATTACTATTCAATGTGCTTCGCATATTACCCTTGGCAAGCAATTACAAACTAAAGAAACTTTTGAATCAAAGAGCAACTATTTACAAAGAAAAAAAAATAATGCTTACCTCCATAGAGCTGCCATAACTTGCAGGAGAAACAGGCTGTAGAGCACGATTACTTCTTTCAATTGATCTATGATGCTGAATCAGTGATGCAGCAATATGTCTCCTCAAACTGCCTGCACTCTCTGGCTGGTTAAGAGGGAATTACATATTGCAACCTCATTAGCCACCATCTCACTAATTTACAATACTTGCACATAAATTGTTATAGCAGACTGAATACCAAGCAATAATAAAAAAAAATCCATCCCAATTATTTGAAACCAAACTCATGTTAACCCACTTGGCTACCGCCCAGGATATTGTGACACATAAAACTTTTATACATAAATGTTGGGGAAAAGACACATGAATTTAACGTGGTTCAAACAAGAACAGTTACATACATATCTACAGAGCAATTTCCATGTTAATGGAGGCACAAATATTGGATGAGTAAACAGTTAATTCATGGAACACCATGGACGAATCAAGAGCAAATCATCTGAAATGACAAGTGGCAACAGCTTCAGTATTCACCTTTTTTTCTTTCTGCAGGGTTTATAGACAAAATAGCAGTGAATGAGTACTGCTTACTCTAAGCTTTGAACAGGTCAAAAGAAGCGAAGAATAACATTTTATTGAGAGAATCCAATACAATTCTCACAAAAGAACAATCCTGACAAGAAATACCACCGAACGGTAAGGGACATAAGCTAAAATTTCAGAAAATCATTAACCATCAGCGAAACATTGCACAACAAACGGACCCATCGAAATAATTGCCCAAAATATAAGCTTTCTGAAAAAGTAACAGCAATCAACAGGATCCAAATAATCCACAAAACCCCAAATCAGCAAATCAATCAAAACACAGATTATAAAGACAAAACCTTTATCCATACACACATCAAAACGCAAAGCAATCACACAAGGAAAAGCAAATACACACCTGATCAGGAGGGCTAGGGGAAGGATCAGGCAAGTAATGGGAGAGGTCAATACCCTTGTCCCTAAAACCATGGTGGTGATGGTGGTGGTGGTGGCTGCGGTGGTGGTTAGGGTGGCGGCGCAGCCTAGAATCGCTGCCTCCACCTGCAACTCCATTATTATTACTAGTACTATGACCACCCCGGTGCATTCTAGACAAGGGTTGCAGGTAATGCTGGAACTCCCAGAGAGCAGCGGCTAGCTTTCTAGCAGAAACAAAAGTAACCCTGTTCCCGTTATCAAAGGACGTAGTAATAAGTAAAGTAGGCTCCTTCTCCTCCCTTACTTGATTACTTCTACTTCTAGTTCTACTACTGCTACTACAGTTGTTGTCTTGGTTTTGAATGATGTTTACACGAGAAGTAGTAGTTGTTGTTGTAGTCCAAAGTCTAACTGGAGTGCAAGAGAATGGGCCCACTCTTTTCCCTACCAAAACTTCTCTCCTCAACTTTTCTACCAATCTTTCCTCCTTTTCTGCTGCCCCATCTCCTCCTTTTTCTCCCCTTTTGCCTCTCCTCCTGTTCCTCATTTAATTCTTTTCTTTTCTTTTTCTTTTTTCTAGTTTTTTTTTTTTTTTTTTGCCCCTGAACTTGAGATGGGTTTTGTTTTGTTTCTCTTTTTACATTTTTTTTCCCACTCTCTTCAATTTTATTGCTTTTTAAGGCGACACAGCTAGGGGGGAGTTGCAGGCAGGTAAAGAGAGTGAGGTGATGATGATCTTGTATTTGGCCTAAAAGGTTAGATCACAGGGGGGAGATGACTACTACAAGGGAAAAAGTAGAGTGATTGAATTACCTGTCTGTCATGCATTTAGTTGGGGCACCCGCCAATTTGTAACTGTTTTGCTTTGTTTTGTCGGTAAATGGTAATAATACCACGTGTGCAAGACTGAGGCGGACGACTTGTATTCTGGGTTTTGACTGCATTAGGAAGAAGAACTGTAAAAAGAAAAGAAAAGAAAAGAAAAGAAAATAAAAACAAAATGGTTTGATGGATTCCAAGAGGGAGAAGAGTAGTTTAGTTTATTTACAGGACATAACTTTACAGGACAGGATCTCAATCCGACTCCTGTTGGTTGAATCATGGTCATGATTTTCAAAATCAATAGTGACTATTTATTTTTACCTTATTTAATTTTTTCAGTTTTTCTTACCTTACATATTTTAGAGCCATTAATTAAACAAATCAACGGTATTTATTTAACAGGATCTCTCCTATTGAATACTGTACAGGAGAGGATCCAAATCCGTTTATATCTAGTTTAGTTTAGCGATTTCGATGAGCTTCTTCAATTAAAGAAACATAAACAAACGAGAAAAAGTTAGGAACAAAGGGACAGCAAAAAGGGTGTGCCAGCAATTTGTCTGGGCTTATGAACACATAAGTAAAGAAAAAAAAAAAAACAAAACCAAATGGCGGTTCTCGAAATAATTTTCGACAGTAATCCGTGGGAAGATTTTTGGTATACATGTATGTACCCCATAAATTTGTATTAAAAACAATTATATTGTTAATTTTTTTTTGAGAAATGTTATATTGATGATTTTAGTATGTAAATAACTAATTATATTTTTTATATATAATGGGCCAAAGTCTTGCCATTTTTTTTTTTCATTTTTCTTTGGGTGGACGAAAAGCTAAGAGAGCATATAATGAAATCTGGGAAAACAGTGGTTCCTCAAGTGTCCTATCCTGCGCGCCATGGGTGGATTGCTTCTGCCAAATCTTTACGTGTCGTTTTGGAGTTTCCAGGCTACTACTTACTACCTGCTGCTAAGCTGCCTAGCTAGTTAGGTTCTAGACAAAAGAGTCTTCTGCTTGCAGCACATTGAGGGAACAAAATTGTGGCAGGAGATGGTAGATAGTTGATAGTATTGTTATTCTATTCCTTTTGTTGTTCCCCTCCAAAATTCCCATTTACAACTCCCCGATCAGCTAGTTATTATTGTTTCGGCTTAACCAACATAATTTAAATTCAAGTCGAGGCAAATTTGAATTTGCGACTTGAGGTTAGAATGTATCCATTCAAGTTAAAGGTGCCAACTTATATTAGCACTCATTGAATATGATAATTTATCCTAATCATGGACTCATAATTAAACCTCCTCTCAACCTGATATTTTTCTTAAATAAAAAAAATTGTCAACTTCTATTATAGTTCATATTATTCATGAATTCGAATTAAAAAAAAAAAACTTCATTTACGGTTTTGCACCTCAAAATATGGACTATGAAGTTCCACAGGAATGGCCTTTTTGGTTTTTCAGGCAAGTCAATGTGGTCCACCTCCAAATTTAAACAAGGTCCATTATATTCGGTTAATACTTAATATCTGAACTGTTGATTTGGGCCATTGTTTCATAACCAAGAAGATATGGGCCAACTGCAAAAAGATTTACATACCGGGCTCGAAGACGATAATTACAAATACACACCTTACAAAAATCTGGAAAATTATTTCGTCAAAAAAAAAAAAAACTGAAATACACCAGAAAGGCAAAAAAATCTGGAAAGCTGAACCATCACAGTCAGAGGAGGAGAAATTTTTGAGACTACGTTGTCTTGGTGGAAATTTTTTATTACGATTATTATTATTAGTTCCAATTTTTTTTGTAATTCTAAAATAGCTTCAATTAATTGATATATTTGTGAAACATTGTGATGGATTGTTTAACATGTAAGCTCCTTATAATTAAGTCCGGTTCGCAGTGTGTTGGTAGTTTTTGTCATGTACTAATTTTTTTAAGTTGGCATATGTGTAGGTGGAAAGCTGGGAAGGGCACGATCTAGATGATGGAACTTCTAGTTAGAAATATGCTATAAAAAAAATATGATCAAAACTTCAATGATTGTGCATATATATACATATGCATGGGTTAAAAGTCTAGTTTATGCTTTGATTATTGAACTTTATTATATCAATTAATCACTAGTTAGTGGCACTCATTCGCAATTTATTCACAACCCGACTAGTTAGTGGATATAATTATAATGCGCATTCGGGAATTTGGTGCTGGATATTCCTTACCCTGAATATTCCAAATTGGTTATAAAGTGTATCCAAATCAAACACCGATCCCAAATCATTTAAATCCTAAAATCCCAATATTTTCAAGCATAGTCGTTTTGGTAAACGTATATGCCCAAATTCCCATCATTTTGTTGAAAAAATTGAACTTGGATCGGACTATATATAGAAGTTATCATCCAACGAGCAACGATTTAGAGTAGATGGATATTATATTAGTTGTTGGCTAAATATGTACTGCTTAATTAAATGATACATGCATGTTGATTTATTGCTTATCAAATCTGATGTTGAATTGACTTTCATGCCGATCCATCGTTTGTATTGCAGAATTTTATTTTTTTTATTTTATATAAATTAACTATAAGCTTAAGATCATGCAGCACCGTTAATAGTGTTTGGGATAAAACAAAAACAGTGCAATGTGATTGTTTAGAGGATCATCATGATCATGAGCACGTATCATTTGTCTTTTATTCTGGAATCTTGATTTCATTTATTTATTTATTGACCATTTGAAGTTGGGTTCAGGCTTAACTATAGTACATCAGGGAAAATTATAGATCCATTCTCGGTTGATTCTTCGCTCTTTTTCTTTTCTTTCTATCAACTAGGAGGTGTATGTATCCACCAAACATTTTTTTTTTTTAACACAATCGCTCTTGTTTCTTTTGTGTATCTTCGAAGAAAATATTGCACCAGCTGCAACCTTCTTAGTTGCGGAACCCAGATAAAGCACGTAGACGTGCATTGACTTTTATTTTCGTCGATTATTTGTGTCAATTATTGAGCCTAGCTAGGAAGCTAGCTTCTCCATTTTTTAAACTTCCTTACGATAAGATGCATATATAACTATAAGCATACATATAATTCATATATAGCTAGGTGATTAATGCAAAAAAAAAAATTAATGTAACATGTTAGTATTTGACAATCCTAAAGTCATGTACAAACTATCTCATCTAGTTGATTGAATAATTGGGTGAGTTTTTCAGTTCCCTCTTTTTTGGAATCAAGCAAGAATTTTGTCTAAAATATTGCCCACATTGTGCTATATTACGGCAACCCATTAAAGGTTGACCTTGTAAATCGTGATACGAATACAGTTGGAGGTCAAAGCAAACTATTTTTGGTCATATTTAGTGTGTAAGTACTCCACATGCAAAGGGCTAGGCTAGGAGGAGTGGTTTTGACGAGTGAGAAGAGAAATGAACGGGCAAACTAAGTAAAACGACAACTCTGATCTTCTTTTGTTACCAGAAAAACCCGCACTTAAATCCTGAGTTCTTCCTCCCACTAAGACAACCTTCTTCTTTGTTCCCAGAAAAAGACGCCACTGAATTTGAGGCTTTGTTTTAACAATAAATATTCTTTTTGTTATTGTAGATTGGGTAAATTACTATACTAGTCTGCCCTGAACCTCGATCTACCCCTAACCCACCACCAGTCACCTCATTTTGTACCAATTACTCAACTGTATAATTGTTAGCATTTACGAATTGCAGTAGTAGCTAGAAATTAGAGGAATAAAGTTCAAGTAACATAGCCCACATGGACATACTGCAAATCAATTTCATCATCCAAAAAGTTTCCAGAATTTGAAAGAATTCTTCAAAAGGAAGATCATTGTATGCTATTTAATTAAAAGATGGTTGAAAGTATACCAAACACTTGTCGCACAATATGAATACATTTGGTTAGAATGTCTATCAGTAACAACTATATGCTATATGTCTAAACTATTTTTAAGACATCAGTTCTTAAAGCACATGCTTAAATTTAGGAAAAAAAGATGTTCTTTCTCAAAAGACAAGAGGGAATCTTGCAAGTAATTTCTGTTTTAACAAATGTTAGTTAATTAATGGATGGAAAGAATATGCTGTAATACCCTTATACTAATATTTCCTGAAATTGGAAAATGCTTATCCCGAATACAAGAGATTTACAGTGTTCAATTATTCCCAATACTGAACAGCAAATGAAATCTATGTGGATGAATTATCTAATTCTCACCCCCCGAAGTCCATCCACGTTGGCCAAAAAATTCAATGTAATCCCTTATCTGATACAACACACACAATTAGACGATTAATAAGCACAACGTAATAAAACATTTTTTATAAACCCTCTTTTGTAATAATCAAGGTTCAATGGCAGTTGAAGTAATTGTGAGGGGACACCGTGGAGGACATTGTATTTGACCAGCATGGTAGTACCTATAAATAACAGGGGTGGTAGTGGCTTGTTCTTTCGACAGATGCAATTTGCTCCATAGCATATTTTTTTTTTTTTTTTTGTGTTCTCCCTTCCTTTCTTGGAAACTTTCTCCACTTCTACCGCTTCCCTATCTTGACAATTGATCAGTTCTTTCGGCTTCCCAAGCCACAACACACACGGTACCCAATGAACAGAAACTGAAGTAGATCACAGAGGTTTTCGTGCCATAGTTAATTAATATCCCAGGTGACTATACACGCATACATGATGTATAGATGTATATTTATTCTTTCTCTTGTTCATATATGGAAAATGAAATGTATTGTCATCGTCTATGCAATGCTAGCTCATTTTCCTTTAGCGAGGGTCTGTTTTTTGGTGATTTTTTCCATGTTTTGTGTTTTGTTTCAATCTCTGAGTCATCCGATAAGATGTTTTGTCTATAAGAATGGCAATATTTAGCCTAGGTACGCTGTTTGTTTCCTTTTTTTTTTGCTTTAAATGATTATTAATTATCGTATCTAATAGAGTCTAGGTTCTTGATTTTTTTTTTAAGTGCATTATTAATATCCAAACGTCGTGTGTGTTTTACTAGTAATCCCTTATTCAGTTTTATCTATAAATTGTCCCCCTCTTAAATGCGCCACCCACCTCTCCTGTATATAATTGTAAGTTTTTGGAAGGTAACATTTTGTAAACCAAATTGTTCACTGCATCACATTCGTGACTGGCTAAGAATAGTACTGGCTTTACAGAAAAGCTACAGCTTTGTTGACATTTTTTTTTTTGATTTTATCCTCACTACAAATGGGTTCGTAGCAACTGCAGTGCCTAAAAGTTCTTTTGTTATATTTATATATCACAGTGAATTAATTCTTGGTGGATATATATCTGGGTTATATTTCTCGGGGGAGAAAGAAGAGATGGCAAAAAATGTTACATGCTATCCACCAATGAAGGCAACGTCCAATGGGGCGTTCCAGGGAGATAACCCTCTTCACTATGCGTTGCCTTTAGCCATCCTGCAAATTTGCCTGGTGGTTGTACTCACTCGTGTTCTTGCCGTTCTCATAAGACCGCTAAGGCAGCCTCGTGTGATCGCTGAAATTATTGTAAGTTTTTGTTCCACATTTTTTTTCAGCTCCACTTTGCGTGCTTATAAGGTTCTTTATTTAGTTGACCAAGTTCATGGGAATTAATTGTTGATGGATGCCCACATTCTGTGATGTATATTTAATTGCTTCTTTTTAGTGCTTGCGTATATGGTGCAACCAGAAGACTTCTTTTGCTTTCTTATTCTTAAAGACGTTTGAGATTCTCTATCAGCGGTCCTTACTATTTGATCTGTATACTGGGATCTGTGTACTGATACTCTAGATGTTTTTTAATTGGACTTTTTAGATTTTAGTTATACTGAAGCAGCATCATTCAAGGATATAATGATTTTTATTTGTAGTAGCACTTATTCGCTCATTCCTGTTTTTGTTTATTGTTATCTAGCTAGGTATGTCTTTAGATTTAGGCTAGTATTTGATAACTATTAAGCTTTTTGTCTTTAACTGTAGAATATCTGAAACAAAGTGTTGTTATTAAGTTCCTCTCTAGACATTATTCTCTTCACTCGATAGATACCAGAATTAAATGAGGAAGAAACCAGTTAAATAAGGGCTAGGATTGATTCTAAGAATTGAGTTTATCAAGATTTGTTTTGAGCAATGCCCTTTTGGTTGAACCAAATATGGCCTTCTTGGAAAGTTAAGTCACAATTAATTCCTGGGTGCTGTTGTAAGGATGTATCAGAAACAGTATCCAGCAATTTCTGTCAATTTTTTCTCAGAAGTTGATAATGTCAGTTAAAATCCATTATATGGTACCTGCTAACTGGTGATAAAAATGAAGATTGATTCCTGCTCTTTGTATCAGTTTTTTTAGTTCACAAGCAAATTGTTCATTTCTTAATATTGGGTGCCAAAACATTACATATTCCTGAGGATGAATTAAGTTTCTGAATATTGTTGCTCTTTTTCTGGACAGGGAGGCATACTACTCGGTCCATCAGCTCTGGGTCGGAACAAAGATTATTTGAATACAATTTTTCCACACAAAAGTCTCACCGTGCTGGATACCTTGGCAAATATTGGCCTAATATTCTTCCTGTTCCTGGTAGGCCTTGAATTGGACCTGAAGGCTATACGCAGGACAGGAAAAAAAGCTTTCAGCATAGCTATTGCAGGAATTAGCTTACCCTTTCTTATGGGTATAGGAACATCCTATGTCCTGCGCGCTACTGTTTCCAAAGGTGTATCTAAAGCTCCATTTCTTGTCTTCATGGGGGTGGCCCTCTCCATCACTGCATTCCCTGTCTTGGCTCGTATCTTGGCCGAACTCAAGCTTTTAACAACTGATGTTGGCCGGATGGCGATGTCAGCAGCAGCCGTCAATGATGTGGCTGCGTGGATTCTTCTGGCTCTTGCCATTGCACTGTCAGGATCAGGTTCTGCTCTTGTATCTTTGTGGGTATTCCTGTGTGGGGTTGGATTTGTTGTTGCATGCAGTTTCGTAGTTCCTCCGGTGTTTAAATGGATGGCCCAGCGTTGCCCAAATGGTGAGCCAGTGGATGAGATATATGTGTGTGGTATATTAGCTGCTGTTTTGGCAGCTGCTTTTTGCACAGATGCTATTGGAATTCATGCCCTCTTTGGTGCTTTTATCATCGGTGTTCTTGTCCCGAAAGAAGGGCCATTTCCTACTGCTCTAGTGGAGAAAGTTGAGGATCTCGTGTCTGGTCTCCTCCTCCCTCTCTACTTTGTCTCAAGTGGACTTAAGACTGATGTAGCCACAATTCGAGGGCTTCAATCATGGGGTCTCCTGGTCTTGGTCATAGTTACAGCCTGCTTTGGGAAAATTGTTGGCACTCTACTTGTTTCCCTCACCTGTAAGGTGCCTCTTCAGGAAGCTCTTGCACTGGGATTCCTGATGAACACCAAGGGCTTGGTAGAGCTCATTGTCCTCAACATTGGAAAAGACAGAAAGGTGAGCCTGAAGTTTGGCATTTACTGAACTACTAACTAGCAATTGTGGTTAATTATTTATTTGGGATACTATGTTATTGAATGTTGTAATCATGTAGCTGATTGGTACTGCAGGTCTTGAATGATCAAACATTTGCAATTATGGTTCTGATGGCTATTTTCACAACCTTCATTACAACACCTCTTGTCATGGCGGTGTACAAACCAGCCAAGAAAGGAAGTAGACCAGACTACAAGTTCAAGACAGTTGAGAGGAAAGACTCGAGTGCTCAACTTAGGATTTTGGCTTGTTTCTTCACTTCAAGGAACATTCCTACTATGATCAATCTCATTGAGGCATCCCGCGGTACCGACAAGAGGGAAGGACTCTGTGTCTATGCACTACACCTTATGCAGCTATCCGAAAGGTCATCTGCAATACTTATGGTCCACAAAGCGAGGAAGAATGGATTACCCTTCTGGAACAAGCTCCAGCAATCCAATGACAACCAAGTAGTTGTTGCTTTTGAGGCCTTTAGGCAACTGAGCCAGGTGTCCATTCGTCCAATGACAGCAATTTCAGCCCTGCACGACATGCACGAAGATATATGCAGCAGTGCAGAAAGAAAAAGGGCTGCAATAATCATCCTCCCATTCCACAGGCACCAGAGAGTGGACGGCACATTCGAGACAACCAGAGCTGATTTCGGGTTGGTGAACAAGAAGGTTCTGGAGCACGCACCTTGCTCGGTTGGTATCCTGGTGGACCGAGGACTTGGAGGGGGCGCACATGTATCAGCTAGCAATGTTTCTTCAGCATTAACAGTGCTGTTCTTCGGTGGAGGTGATGATCGTGAGGCACTTGCGTACGGTGCAAGAATGGCTGAGCATCCTGGTATTGATTTAACAGTGGTTCGCTTCACAGCCAACCCCAAGGTTTCATCAGAAATCGTGAGGCTTGATGTGATAGATGAGTTCAATAACTCTGCAGAATCATCAGACAACAAGTACATGGCGGAGTTCAAGGAGAAGATTTCCAATGACAGCTCAATCAAAGTTGAGGAGAAGTTAGTACAGAACGTAGCAGAGATTGTAGAAGTAATCAAGGAATGCAGCAAATGCAACCTGTTCCTTGTGGGTAGAAAGCCTAGGGGTCCTGTAGCTACAGCTCTAGAAGGGAAGGTTGAGTGCTCTACACTGGGGCCAGTAGGAAGTCTGCTGACTTCTCAGGATTTTGCTACTTCAGCTTCAGTCCTGGTAATTAAGCAGTATACTGGTGTCTTCTCCCCAAGGCATAGCACAAATACAAATCTTGCAGCAGAGCCAGAGTCAGATAAAGATAATGCCTAGATCAGCAGAGACTACACCTGAAGTTGGTTGGGTCTAGGGTAGAATTCCTACACAGCAGACAGATGATGAGATTTGGCTAGGTGTTCTCGTTTCCTCCTAGGACTGAAGCTATTTGTCAGAAGATAACAAAAAGTCTTATGAATTTTTACTATTTCAAGATTCAGAGGCTTGTTCAGGCCGACCGGAAAATTACGGCTGTAGATTTCTTTTTGTCTTTTTTTTTTTTCATATGGTGTTATTTGAAGGCCAAGAAATTAAGTTAATGTAATGGGTAATAGTTTAATTCCATTAAAGCCGAATTTGTTCTATGCGGATCATGCTACAAATAGCCTTCAATGATTTACACTGTTCTAATAGCTTCTCCGAGTCACTAAAGCACTCCCTTGTGATTAAGAAAGAAAGTATCTCAATGCTTTTCCCAGATGATTAATTATGGTCTATGGAGCCAACCAAGGACCACTTGAGCAATCGCGTAAACCACATTAGTTTAACTAATAGCACTATCGTTTAGTATTGTATTATGCCAAATACCATAACTACGAGTGCTATTCTTTCATAGACAATGATCGACTTTGTAGACATTAGAGGGGGTTGATAGCTGCTGACACTTTCTACTAAAAGAATGGATGTATGAGTACTTGAGTAGCGTTACTTGTGGCATTTCTATGGTTAGAAGTCCTTCAACACTACAAGAAAAATTGATTCTTCCATCTTTCGTCTCCACACTAAGAAAAGAGGCTTAATTACCTAATGGGCCATCATAGATAAAGAATTACTAGGAATCATGTATTATTAAGCTCTTTTTATTTTTAAGTGCCAATTCCATTAAGCACGACTTATAAAGAAAAGCATAATGGGCGCCAATTATGATGGTGTGCAATTTCAGGTTGAACTTTACTCCAGACGAATCAAATGTATAGACGAAACCTATGAATTTCCTAGAGCTTTAGTGCTTTAAGGACCAAAAACGAAAGAACATAAGCCGTTCAATACTTAAAATACAACAAAAGGGCAAAGAATGATGACAAGCATTGTTAGAACTATGCTTTTAGTTCTTAAATTACTTAAATTTAGATTTCCAACATAAACTTTTTTTTGGTTTCCAACCCATATTTAGAGCTTTGTCCCGACTAATTCGGATCCGATCCGGATCGCACACTTGGTTATGGTGGGTGAATCTCTCATTAGGAATTTTCTCCATACACGAAACTCGAATCCAAAACCTCGTTTAAGCAAAACGAAGTCGCTTACCATCTCCAACTATGGTTCCAACACAAACCTAGTTAAAAAATTGCCAACCCGAGACCAAATTCAAGACTCCTCAGATTATCAGAGAGATGTCATTACCGTATTTGAGTATTTGAGTAATGTTGGCAATATAAATTACACCTGTCTCTTTCTTACTAGAGATGGGTTGTCTTAGTCTGGTGCTCCATGATCTTGATGGCATTGAAACGTAATTGCAAGCCGTCTTTTGCATCAGTGCTCACATTTTCTGCTGAAAAAATAAAAATAAAAATAAAGATGGAATCTATCTCTTATTACTATGTACAGCTTTAAATGTGTACTACATACCGACCAAAGAAAATGTATACTACCATAGATAAAAAATTAGTAGCTAATATTGGTACACCATGGAGTACTCGAGTATTTTCCCTCTTTGTCAACGGAATTGATACTTCCCCGATCTAGATATATTGGTTTGACCTTTTTTTTAGAAAAGAATGAGAAATAAAAAAAGGTCGGAAGATATGAACCATATTTTCAGTAAGCGTAGCCATCAAAACAGATCACTATTAATTCTCAAAAGGAAAAAAAATTAGATCACTCTTTACTTTTTTAAATCATGATTTTTTTAAAAGAAAAATATCATAATTTTTTTGATCAACCGCAAGGTAAACAAGTATTATCCTTTGAACTTGGAGACTACCCATAATTTTCTACTTTAAAACTATCCTCATTCCCACCCATTAAAATCAAATCCATATTTTCTTTCAAAATCCAATAGAGAAGCACTACACCACCACAAAGAGTAGGGTAAACAAATATTATCCTAAGCATAACAAGTTGTTTCATTTCCATCCAAAATTCCTGGTTGGCAAAAAGAACAAAGACACGTAAGACACAAAACAACATAAAAGACTTTTGGTTTTTGCATTTTCAAGTTGCATGAGATGAGACTCTCAACTAAGGCCGCCACCACCTGCCAAGTCCAACCATCACTCTATTTATTGTCAACTTCACTTGTAAAGCAGCCCAGTGCAGTGCAGTTGCCTACTCTCAGTCTTCTTCTTCCACGATTGTTTCGCTCTCCCCTCTCTGTTTTTCTGTTTTCCCACTACACAAAAAAGTCAACACCCAACAGTTTACACTCCCCCATTCCCATTAAAACCCGTATACTACTTATCATCAAACACGTTACACAAACTTATCACGGTACCTTTTAAAACTAATCTTTGCTGCTAAGGCTTTCCTGTGGTGATTTTTGACCAGGTAACTAACTATCTCACTCATCTTACATTCCTTTGTACTGCGTTTCTGTCTCTTCCTCCTCATTTTTTCCCCTTTAGGGAAATTTTCACATTGAAAGAAGTTTGTTTGGGTACATAGGTAATCTGCGTGAATGCAACCTCATTGGATTGCCACAGTGTGTTGTTTGTTGACTTGTTTCTTGATTGTTGCTATATGTGTACAGATAATGTTGTTCTGGGTTGGATTTATACTGTAATTTTTTCTGAGATTCATGAATCTTTCACTCTGCCATTGTGTGTTATCACAGATATTGCTTGGTTGTACTAAAAAAAAAAACTGAAAAAGTTCTGATCTTTTTCATAAGACTTGTATCGGGACGCGATTAGATCTTTTCTTTCTCTTTTTGGGAGAGTATGCTTTAAAGCATTCATTTTTGTCTTTGTTTTGTTTTCTTTTCAGGGACTAAATTGAAGGGTTGTTTTTGATCATTAATTTGTTTGGAGGGATGGCTCCAAACACTACAGTGTGTCCAGCTCCCATGAAGCCTACATCGAATGGTGTATTCCAGGGTGATAATCCTCTGGATTTTGCGCTGCCTCTGGCTATTCTGCAGATATGTCTGGTGATTTTCCTCACCCGAGGTCTTGCTGTTCTTCTAAGGCCTCTTAAACAGCCGCGGGTTATAGCTGAGATCATTGTGAGTTCCTCTCTCTCTCTCTCTCTCAAAAAGTAAGAAAAAATGTTGTTCACAGATTGCTCTTATATTCACCTCATTGTGGGATTAGCAGAAGAGCTTATGTTGCTTAGCCTGGGGTTATGTATTTGCTCTCTTTTGCTCCTTTAAAGCTTGAAAAATCCAATTCTCTAAGTTCCTGTCTGATTTAAGTAACTCAACCTTTGCAATTATATAAATCTTAGTCAGTAGATGAAAGTACATGAACAGAATTTTATATTATTATTATCATTTATCATTACTATTGCTTTTGTAGAAGATTGTCACACCCTTTTGGATTTGCGTTTCTTTGCTTATCTTATTTAGCTGTACTTGATTAGTGCTCGCTTCTCTTTGGGGTGAAAAGCAAAGTTGGTGCATTATGATGTTTGCAGCTGTTGGTTAGATTTATCAGCTCTAATAGATGGTCTCTATATGACATGTAACTTTGGTTTTCCTTTGATGTTCTGACTTTTCTATTACTTTACTTACTTTCTTTTTGCTGTGAATATGTTCAGTTCAAGCCCACATCTAATCATTTACTTCATATTCTCTCTGGCAAAAAAAAAATTTACTTCATATTCTCTTCCAAAATAAAGTTCATCAAGATACTTGAAATCAGAAAGGAAAATCTAGAGGATTTACATGATCATCTGATATATCCTTCAAAAGCAACAAGAATTTTGACTTGTAGCTCATCAGATTTAAAATTTGGCATGTAAGATTGTGTGGGTCAAGCTATTTTGGGACTAATCTCAAAGCCTTAACTGTGTAACAGGGAGGAATTTTGCTTGGTCCATCTGCTTTTGGTCGAAGCAAGACCTATTTGAATGTTGTATTCCCTCCCAAGAGTCTTACTGTGTTGGATACTCTTGCAAACATAGGCCTCATTTTCTTTCTGTTTCTAGCGGGGCTAGAGCTGGACCCTAAATCCATCCGTCGAACTGGGAAGAAGGCCCTTGCAATTGCAGTTGCAGGTATCAGTCTCCCTTTTGCAATGGGGATTGGTTCATCATTTGTTCTTCGTGCAACTATATCTAAAGGCGTGAACAATACTTCATTTCTGGTATTCATGGGTGTGGCCCTTTCTATTACTGCCTTTCCTGTCTTGGCTCGTATTCTAGCTGAGCTGAAGCTCTTAACAACAGACATTGGTAGAATGGCCATGTCAGCTGCTGCAGTGAATGATGTGGCTGCATGGATTCTTCTTGCTCTTGCCATTGCTCTGTCAGGCTCCAACCAGTCTCCCCTTATTTCTATTTGGGTTTTCTTGTCTGGGTGTGCTTTTGTGCTTTGTGCAATTATTGTTGTTCCCCCAATATTCAGATGGATGTCAAAACGATGTTCTGAAGGTGAGCCAGTTGACGAGATGTATGTATGTGCTACATTAGTTGCAGTGCTGGCTGCGGGGTTTGTCACAGATGCTATTGGAATTCATGCCATGTTCGGTGCTTTTGTGCTTGGCGTTCTTATCCCAAAGGAGGGGCCATTTGCTGGTGCTCTTGTTGAAAAAGTTGAAGATCTTGTATCTGGGCTCTTCCTGCCATTATACTTTGTGTCAAGTGGACTAAAGACCAATGTAGCCACAATCCAAGGGCTGCAATCTTGGGGTCTCTTAGTTCTGGTGATTTTTACAGCCTGTTTTGGGAAGATTGTTGGAACTGTGGCAGTGTCCCTTTCGTGCAAAGTTCCTGTCCGAGAGGCACTTGCTTTGGGTTTCCTGATGAACACCAAGGGGCTGGTGGAACTCATTGTCCTCAACATTGGTAAAGACAGAAAGGTAATTGAGTAGTCTGCTGTTTCTGAAAGTGAGCATCTCCTTGATTATCTATTAATTTTATTATCCTTTCCATGTAAATCTAAATCCTTTTCATTTTTTTTTTCTTTCATATATCAGGTTTTGAATGACGAAACATTCTCCATTATGGTTCTAATGGCCCTCTTTACTACCTTCATCACTACACCTCTTGTTATGGCTGTATACAAGCCAGCTAGAAGAGCAAGGGGTGATGATTACAAGCACAGGACTATTGAAAGGAAAAACTCAGATACACAACTTCGGATTCTAGCCTGTTTCCATGGTTCGAGAAACATACCATCAATCATAAATCTTCTCGAAGCCTCACGAGGTGTTCAAAAGGCTGAAGGACTTTGTGTGTATGCAATGCACCTCATGGAGCTCTCGGAGAGATCGTCAGCCATACTAATGGTTCACAAGGCCAGAGAAAATGGTTTGCCCTTTTGGAATAAGGGAAAGCATTCAGATAATCATGTTGTCGTGGCATTTGATGCTTTTCAGCAACTGAGCCGAGTGTCTGTCAGGCCAATGACAGCAATCTCTTCGCTGTCTGATATTCATGAGGACATCTGCACCACTGCTGAGAGGAAAAAAGCAGCCTTGATCATTCTTCCATTCCACAAACACCAAAGGGTAGATGGCTCGTTAGAGACAACTCGAACAGACTTCCAATGGGTTAACAGAAGAGTTCTTAGTCATGCACCATGCTCAGTTGGGATTCTAGTAGATCGTGGCCTTGGTGGAGCTGCTCATGTGCCCGCAAGTAACGTGTCTTATCTTGTAACAGTCCTGTTCTTTGGTGGCCGTGATGATCGAGAAGCCCTTGCATATGGAGCTCGAATGGCTGAACATCCTGGCATAAATTTAGTTGTCATTCGCTTCTTCGTCAGAACGGAGACTTCAGGCGAAAATATCACAATTGACGTGGAAGATAATCCAAATACCGCATCTCGATCTTTGGATGACACGCTTTTCTCTGAGTTTAAACAAAAGTTATCTACAGATGAATCCATCAAATTTGAAGATAAATATGTTAAAGAAGCTTCAGAAGCTGTGGATGCAATCTATGAGGCCAAGCACTGCAATCTTTTCCTGGTGGGCAGGATGCCTGAAGGTGGAGTAGCTTTAGCTTTAAACAGGAGCAGTGAATGCCCAGAGCTGGGGCCTGTGGGAAGTTTGTTGGCCTCGTCCGATATCTCCACAACAGCATCAGTCTTGATTGTTCAACAATACAGTAGCCAAGGGTCTTTGCAGTTAGCTTCACAGTTGTTGGATGATTTCCCAAGCAAACAATCAGATTCTAACTGACAGGTTTTAGACAGTCTGAATTTAGATATAGACCTGAAGAAGAAATTCTTCTGTAAGATTCTTTCTTAGCGATAGTAACCTTTGCTTGTCACTTCCGAGGAAAAAAAGAAGAGAATCTAGCTCTGTTATATATTTAGCTAGTTGAAACCGCAACTTTTGCTACAGTCTTACTTTTGGTTTCTTGCCGTCATGATCCTAATCTAGGTGTCGTGACATCATGGATGAATACAATTGGAGGGGGTTTTCTGGATTTACATTTGTTACATGGGAGAATAACTATTAGTAAATAAAAAGCTTCTGCAAAATGATTTCTTTGGAAGTCAAGTTGAGCATCCTGGTATTGGTTTAACTGGGGATAACCCCACCGGAGGTCCTATATCATATCTCAAAAACTCATTTGAGTTCTAAAATTGAAAAACGACTCATTCAAATCCTATAACAATGTTGTCCAAATGACCTGTTATAACAATGTTGTCTAACCCTTGGCACACACCACACACATCTATCATTCAAATTTGGTTGTTTCTTTCTTACGTTATTTCGTCCTTAGTCTCTAAGGACTCATCAATGAGGGGCATCTATGAACACTTAAATTTGGCCCACGAATTTTCTACTAAAATTGGATTTTAAACATACTTGAGCTTCGGATTGATGAGATAATTCAATCCTAGGAATAAGACATGTTAAGAATTTAATCTAGTAGAAATAATATATTTTGGTAATTTAGACCCTTATGTATTTGAATACTAGGATTAATGAGATGGTTTGATCTTAGGGTAAAATATATATCAAGGTTTATTTATACTAAAATATGTTTTATTTCATTGCTTGGGCTTTTCATTTATGTTTAACTTGATTATATTGAGATGATTTATTTTTGGGTTAAGGATAGGTTTAATGGCCCAAGTTAATGGATTCTCTAGAGTTTAATTAGCCCATAAACACTTTACATGCAGACTAATTTTGGTTCTGATTTTCGTAGAAAATCAAATTCAAATCACTCTTTAATTGGTAAATGTGTTTTTGGTATGATTTTGCTTAAAATAGGTGTTAATGTGTAATCAATCAGTTATGGAATGATTTAGAGGAGTAATAATCAAGTAATGGAGTGATTCTAGGTTGATTAGGGGTTTGATTACGCGGTAGGATCAAACCAGAGTTGAATTAGGGGGATTGGGGTTCGAAAAAGGAAAGAACGGGTGACACGCGGGGCGACCGGCGGTCATCTCGCGACGAGGGTGCCGACGGGCATCCACACATGACCGCCGGCCATGGCGGTCATCAGTGCCTAGAATCTCCAGTTTTTCCGATTTTTGTTTCTAATTCGATCCTACGCGGTTTTGGACCAGATTTTTGGGCGTAATCTTCACCATTAAGCAGGTCCACGCCCCTAGACTTCCCAGAGCACTATAAATAGGACCCCTCACACACATTTCAGGAGAGACACCATATTCTTCACATACACACTCATAACCTTTGTTGCTTGGGGAAACTCTACCTCTCCAAGCATAGGAATATATTCTTAGGCAGAAACTCTGGAGAATTTTCATGAGGAGCATCAGCAATAGTCCAGCAAGGAGGAATCAAGAAGAGGATCGACCATTGAGCTAAGAAGTTGCAAGAAGGTGGGTGGAGAACACAACCCAACACAAGGAGCTAGAGGATGGCTACAAAAGATAACACTAAACTCTTTTTGGTTAATTTTTGCTGACTATATGAGGATGCTTTTGATGATGTAAGTGGCGAATTAATGCCATGTTTAGAACTACGTGGCTTTGACCCCGGTCACTCGGGTACGCAGGTAGTCTCGATTTTACAACGGGATGCAAGCCAAATCTTCTTCTTCTCCCCTTTTCTTTTATTTTCCACATTTGCACACCTGCACAAGGAACACTTGTACTCTTCAATTGCACAAGGTTTCAACCCAACATGGATGGGTACCTAACACCTTCCCATCCGTGACGAACCCCCGATCCCATGTCTTTGGTTCGCTATGATCATGTTGCCTAAAGGAGTCATACAAAGGTTTTTCCCAAATTTTGTCCTTAATAAAATTTGGGTGGCGACTCCATTGGCATGGGATTGATCCCAGGAAGAAGGTGAAAAGGAATAGGTGAGAAGGCTCAATTAATTTTTGGTCAGATTCTCACAACACATACCTTATAAAGAAATCTTTTGAAGAGCAAAGTGATTGTGCTGAGTGACATATTTAGCTTAGTATTTTTGATTCTGAGTGTTTGTAAGCGAAGCTTGGGTGAGTTTTGTGGAGAGTTTTTAGGGTTTAAGTTTAGCCTAAGAAAAACTTGTATTAAGGATTTTTGGATAAACCCGTGAAAAGTCATCTTAGTGTGAGTTAAAAATCTCAAGGGGGAATCCTTGAGTAGTGGAGGTAGTCCTGTGTGGCGAACTACTATAAATCGTGTGCCCAAATCTCTCTAACCTTCCCTCTTAGTATGTTAATTAGTTTGATAATTAGAGTCACTAACCACAAATCTCAGACATAAACACACTTTGGCATTTGAGACACCAAATCGTGTTTTAATCAGAAAAGGCTAATTCACCCCACACACCCTCCTAGCCACTTTGGGCCAACAATATTGTCCTATCTGATAGCTCTAATAGTCAGACTGGGGTTCCTTTAATGCTAGGTCTTATATCAAGATGGGTTCTGAAAATAAAACGTTGTTTTGGTTGGAAGATTGGATAAGCCAGGGCGCCTTTATAGATTTTTTTTTCGAAGAAAAAAAAGGCATCAGTGGTGTCATCATCGCCCCGTCGGTCTAGGCCCCGGTGAGAACCGGTTACATCCTGGCATTAGACCCTCCTCATAGGAGAGACCGCCCACCGGGGCACCAGCGGACACCCTCGCCTGCTACGCGTCATAGTGTCGGGGAGACCCCGGGCTCAACGGCCACCACCCCACAGTGTGGAAGGCCATATTCAGCCACATCACACTATAATGGGGCTTGACTGGAAACGCCGAGACTCGAACCCGAGTCCTAGAGATGGCAGGCTAAAGGCTTCACCACTGGGCCACCACCCCCGGTGGTCTTTATAGATTGCATCAGTAGATTATATTTGATCTCATTATGTAGGGAGGCTTATGTTCTAGACTACCTACTAGGGCGGAAGGAAATTGGTGTTCTCTTTAGAGACGGCTACTTCGAGATTGGGAGATCTCTAAAAGTGTTCCTTTTAAGTCCTTTAGGTGATGATCAACGTACATGAAGGAACAGCCAAAGTTGCACCTACTCGGTTAAGTAAACTAGGTAGATCATTCATATATTCAGAACTTGGTGTCTCAGCTTCAAAAGCTTTCATTTGATTCTCATTGACTCCCTATTGGTGTAGCTATTGTAGACAAATGACTATAGTGGATCTTCTAAATCTTCAAAAAATTATAAGATTATTTTTCTTTTCAAAAAATTTCTATTTCTTTTAGTTATTTTTTTTCTTGTTGTTTTCTTTTAGATAATCTCTTTCTCTTTCCTTAATCTTTTAAAGATCATTAACTATTTATTAGATTTTTTTATTGATTTACTATCAATTAATTTTATTGTCATTTTCTTCTATTTATACAGGTTTTAATTCCTTCCTGTATTATGATAATATAAATCTTGCCTTACAGTTTTTTTCTTTCTATATTTGTTTGATCTCTTTTTCTTTCTTTGTTTAGGTATGATGTTCATATGTTAAAATAAAAATATATTTGATTAATAAAAAACTAATTATTTATAATTTTCAAAATTAAAATGAGAAATTATTACATAAAAGATAAATCTGTAACAAAATTCCTTAAGGACTCCTAAATAAGCCTATAAGTCTATAATTCAGGGATTGATGAAATAATTACTAGATAGATTTTGTACATAATTAATCTACCAAAACACATATAAATAATTATAATAATTAATTAATTTTAATATTTGATACTAAAATTTTATTTAAACTGGATTACTTATATAATTTTCTTGCTTTTATTTATTTGACTACAATGAAAAATATTCCTAGATCCACTTCTACCTATAAGGTAGAATGCTGATAGTGGAGAGTTCTATGATGTTGTCCGGATTCCCTGGAGGCCTTCTTGATTCAATGGACTTATATCTATCTCCTGTTAGTTGGTTGTAGGTTCATATATCATCGGAGGAATAGGAGGATTTTTTGCGATGTTTCTGCAGATGCAGAGAGACTATTGGATACCGTGTCAGTTCGCGCAACCTTGTGGATTAAGGCGTTACAAGTTGTTGTTCTATTTAGGACATTCATGATCATCTCGAATGCAGAGACTTTGAAGAATGGAAAGGTCCTAGGAGAAAATTTAAGCTACTATTGGAATGTACTAACTGATTTGCAATTAATTGATCGTATTGATCGTGTGTCTATCGGAGTAGGTGTTTTAGTTGTAACTTCTTTCACGAATACGCGGACATGCTGAGTCTGATGTACTTATTTTCTGATGTATTTATTTTGTATTATATTCTCAATGAAGTCTTTGTTAGCATTAAAAAAAAATAAAAATGAAAGAGCTAGTCTTCTTTCTTTTTGAGGTGCTTAAAAATTAATTATACCCGAAATACATAGATATGCATGGGCCGCATGGCTCTACAGACGGCAGATATATAGGAAATGATCTTGGTTTTACTTTTTGTGGTTAATTTTCTATTCAATTCGTTTTAATTAACAATATTATATGTTTTAAAATAAAAAGATTATTTATTTCTATAATAAAATATGAGAAAACGCAAGAAACGTGTGAGTAGGCTGGAAAACAGCTCTCCACCTCCACAATCCTATTTGTACTCCAACTCCCAAGTCTCCACTTCCCAGTTAATTTCTGATACTGACAAGTATTTGTATCTGCTCACGTTTCAAGACTTATAAGTTTACTCCCTAAGTGAGTACGTAGAATCTATTTCCAATTCCAAGTCCACCATATATACACATATATAGACTTCATAGCTTACGAATCCAGGCAACATATATAATCACAGTGGTCTCAACTGAAAGATTTCTTTCTGTTGTCAGGGTTTTTGGTTCTGGTGATCAGTCGTTAAACAGGTAATAATTTCTTAAAGCGTTCATGCCTGTTTGTTTTTCTTCTTTTGTTCTTCTTCCTTTAGTTTGATTTGCATGCGTCAATTAGAATGGTTAGCCAAGAACCATGATTTTGGAATAGCTGCGTGAATGTAAATCTTATCTAGCTAGAGTCTTTGTGGTCTAGATAATTTTGTCTCTAAATTATACGGTGACTTCCGTAAAAGTTTAAGGCCTTAAACCCGTTGTCATGCATGTTACTTCAATTCCCATTACAATTTGCAGATTGGTGTTAAATGCGCTATGAGCTAAGTGTTGGAAACAAAAAAAAAAAAAAAAAGGAAATGACTCGCCCTGAAAAAACACTGCACATGTTATACCGAGCAATTTATCTCTGTTTTTTTTTTTTTTTCAAATGGATATTGAAGCTTTTGGCTTTGTCTCTTTTCTCAGCAAGTTTTGCAGGGATGGCACTGAACGCTACAGTATGTCCATCTCCCATGAAGCCCACATCAAATGGTGTATTCCAGGGTGACAACCCTTTGGATTTTGCAGTCCCTCTGGCTATTTTGCAGATATGTCTGGTAGTTGTCCTCACTCGGGGACTTGCTCTTGTTCTAAGACCACTTAGACAGCCACGTGTGATTGCTGAGATTATAGTGAGTTCGAGTCCCTCTCCCTTCACTAATCCTTGATGAATAGTATATACTAATCATTCAATTGCTTGCTTCTATATATATTACTCGTCTGTGGTGATCATTGGTCGTTTTATTTTTGCTCCTTAGATAGTTTGGTGATCATTTATAGTTTCATTTTTTCCCCTTAGAAATGAGTTTGTTCAAAAAGTAACAAAGATCATGACTTGTAGCTCATCAGGGTTATCTTTGACAATGATGCTTCTTCTATATTGCTCATCTGTAGTGATCATTTGTCTTTTCATTTTTGCTCCTTATAATTAAGCTTTGTTCAAGGGTAACAAAGATCCTGACTTGTAGCTCATCAGGATTATCTTTTACAATGATGCAGGGAGGGATCTTACTTGGTCCATCTGTTTTTGGTCGTAGCAAGACATATTTGCACGCTGTATTCCCTCCCAAGAGTCTTACCGTGTTGGACACTCTCGCAAACATTGGCCTCATTTTCTTTCTGTTTCTAGCTGGGCTAGAGCTGGACCTTAATTCTCTTCGAAAAACTGGGAAAAAGACACTTGCAGTAGCTGCTGCAGGCATCACCCTCCCTTTTGCAATGGGTATTGGTTCCTCATTTGTTCTTCGAGCAACTATATCCAAGGGAGTAAACAGTACAGCATTTCTGGTATTCATGGGAGTCGCACTTTCAATCACTGCTTTCCCTGTCCTGGCCCGGATTCTTGCCGAGCTGAAGCTCTTAACAACGGATATTGGCAGAATGGCATTGTCAGCGGCTGCAGTGAATGATGTGGCTGCCTGGATACTTCTGGCTCTTGCCATTGCCCTGTCTGGGGCCAATCATTCTCCCCTTATTTCATGTTGGGTCCTCCTGTCAGGCTGCGCCTTTGTCCTTTGTGCAATCCTTGTCGTCCCTCCCATCTTTCGGTGGATGTCGAAAAGATGTCCTGAAGGTGAGCCAGTTGACGAGATGTATGTGTGTGCTACATTAGCTGCTGTGCTGGCTTCCGGGTTCGTGACTGATGCTATTGGAATTCATTCCATGTTCGGTGCTTTTGTCATTGGAATTCTTATCCCAAAGGAGGGGCCTTTCGTCGGTGCTCTGGTAGAAAAAGTTGAAGATCTTGTATCTGGACTATTCCTGCCGTTGTACTTTGTGTCAAGTGGACTGAAGACCAACGTAGCCACGATCCAAGGGGTGCAATCATGGGGTCTCCTAGCCCTGGTGATTGTTACAGCCTGTTTTGGAAAGATTGTTGGAACTGTTGCAGTGTCCCTTTCATGCAAAGTTCCCTTCCGCGAGTCACTTGCTCTGGGTTTCCTGATGAACACCAAGGGGCTGGTGGAGCTCATTGTCCTTAATATCGGTAAAGATAGAAAGGTAATTGAGTATTCTACTGTTTATTGAAAAACTTTATCCCCTCAATTGTTTTAGTTTCTGTTTGTTGTTTCTTTCAGGATAATCTAAATTCTAATGTTCTATGTCTCTTTTGCTTCCACATATATATATCAGGTCTTGAATGATGAAACATTTTCCATTATGGTTCTAATGGCCCTCTTTACTACCTTCATCACCACCCCTCTCGTTATGGCTGTATACAAGCCAGCAAGAACGGCAAGGCATGCTGATTACAAGCACAGGACCATTGAGAGGAAAAACTCAGACACACAACTTCGGGTTCTAGCCTGTTTCCATGGTTCGAGAAACATACCTTCGATTATAAATCTTTTCGAAGCCTCACGAGGTGTTCAAAAGGCCGAAGAAGGACTTCGTGTGTATGCAATGCACCTCATGGAGCTCTCAGAGAGATCATCAGCCATACTGATGGTTCACAAGGCCAGGGAAAATGGTGTGCCATTTTGGAATAAGGGCAGGGGTTCTGATAGTAATCATGTTGTTGTAGCATTTGATGCTTTCCAGCAACTGAGCCAAGTTTCTGTCAGGCCAATGACAGCAATCTCTTCTTTGTCTAATATCCATGAGGACATCTGCAGCACTGCACAGAGGAAAAGAGCTGCCCTGATCATTCTTCCATTCCACAAACACCAATGGGTTGATGGCTCATTCGAGACAGCCCGAACAGATTTCCAATTGGTTAACAAAAGAGTTCTTAGTCAAGCGCCATGCTCAGTTGGGATTCTAGTAGATCGTGGCCTTGGTGGAGCCACTCATGTGCCGGCAAGCAACGTTTCTTACCTTGTAACAGTCCTGTTCTTTGGCGGCCGCGATGATCGAGAAGCCCTTGCATATGGGGCTCGAATGGCTGAACATCCTGGAATAAATTTGGTTGTCATCCGCTTCTTTGACAGACTGGAGACTTCACAGGAGAGCATTGCAGTTGACGCGGAAGATAATCCTAACACCACATCTCCATATTTGGACGAAGCGTTTCTCTCTGAGTTTAAACATAAGGTATCTAGAGATGAATCCATCAAATTTGAGGATAAATATGTTAGGGAATCTTCAGAAGCTGTGGATGCAATCAATGAGGTTAGGCACTGCAATCTTTTTCTGGTGGGTAGGATGCCTGAAGGTGGAGTAGCTTTAGCTTTAAACAGAAGAAGCGAGTGTCCAGAGCTGGGGCCTGTAGGGAGTTTGTTGGCCTCCTCTGATATCCCCACAATGGCATCAGTCTTGGTGGTTCAACAATACAGTAACCAACTATCTTTGCATTTAGCTTCACAGGTTGGAGGATGAATTCCAGAGCAAAGGATCAGAATCTAACTGACAACAGTCTGAATTTAGATATGGACCTGAAGAATAAATTCTACTGGATGTTTTGTTCTTAAGAGATAGTAGTCTTTGCTTGTTTTTTTTTTTTTTTTGAGAAAAGGAGCATTCTTCATTCATATAAACAGATCTAAAGATCTGAAATTACATAGCTGAAGATCTAATATAGCAAAAGCAAAAGAAAAATCCAACAAAAGAATTCTTCTTAACCTACTACATAAAAATACACAACGTGATTTATCTCCTTCAATAGAGGATTTACAAAGGCACACCACTCGCGACTCTATTCTCGTGAGCATTAGATCCAGATCCAGTATGGTCCGTGCAGCAACCACCATGCCAACAGGTAAATTTGAGACATACCTGTGGGGGAAAATATCCCTTTGTTGGTAAATTTCTGTAGCAGATAGATAATCGTTCTTCAAATTGAATCTTTCTCCATGAACTTTGGCTCCCATAGTCTTATTTGAAACACCAAAAAAAGTGAGAAAACTCCAGAAGGAGAGAAAACAATTCACAAAAAGTGAGACAAAACCCACAAAAGTGGGAGTAAACCAACGAAATTAAAAACAAAAACAAAAACAAGCTAGTCGAAAGAAATTTTGGTGGGGGCTCACCGCCGAAGAAAGTCGGCGGCAGCCCCAAGTTGTAGATATAGTATAACATAATTAGATTCTCTTTACTTTTACTTTTAGTTTTTGGTTGCTTGGTCTATAAAATGTCCCTAATCAACGCTTTATTTTACATTTGTAATTCCAAGGCTAATTTGTTTTTTATTTCCTTCCTTCCTTTTCGCGTATTCATCCATATGTAGATATGTATATATAATGCCTAATTGTCAAAGGTAATACAACCACAAAACACTTTGCAAAAACTTTTTATTTACTGATAGTTAGTCTCCCATATAACAATGTAAAATAAAAAAAAAAAACCCCTTGGATTCATCAATGTTTCAGTTATTTATCTTTTTGGCTGTCCATACAGAGCTTTACACTGACTAATTTGGATCCGATCCCAGTCGCAGTCTCTTAATAAATATTTTCTACATAGCAAGTCGCTTATCATTTGACCAACCCCTGCGTTGGTTGTTTCTTTTATTTATTAGTGAACCAGCAACTTTTGCTGCTCTTAGTTTTGGTTTGCACAGAATTACAAACCGATAAACATCTAGGCAAACTCTCAATCTCCAATATGATTGTCCTTACCTCGACCAAAACAATCCCCATAGCCCACTATCGCCTTCCATATGAGCTCTGAATCAGATATTCTGTGCATTCATTCGTCTAGCTAATATTGCTAGTTTAACTGATTCTTTGATAGCTAGTGCCTCCACCATCATAACAGCAGAGTTACTTACTTGTTGCTTTTGCACAAATACCAATATCTATGGTAATACCTTCATGATTTCTACAAACAATACCCAGCCCTGCGTACTTTCTCCTTTCCTTCGAGAAAGAAAGCGGTATCACAGTTTACTTTCTATCAGGTTTTCAACCTTAGGAATTTGAGTTCTCGGTTGTACTGGACTGACGGGAGAGGAACTCGAACTCACTATAATCATTCAATTGCTTGCTTCTATATTACTCATCTGCGGTGATCTCGTTTAAGCGCTTCTTGCTAACTCGTTCACAGACGTAAAATGTGGGTTATGCATAGAAACCTTTTGTATCTGTACACTTGTATCTTGAATCAAACGCAAATGAAGTATTCCCTACATTTGTCATCTAAGCCAATTAGATTACCAAAGACTGCAGTAAATAAAAATCTGCAAATTGGTGTTCTCTGATTATGAGCAGAGTGTTGCAATTGCTGAAATTATAGTGGGTTGCATCCCTTTCCCTTGACAAATATGTGCTGAACATTCAGTTGCTTACTTCACTATTCCTCCTTTTACATTTTTTAGAACCCTTTTAACTTTTTCTGCTGCGTTAGTCTTGTTATTTTGTTGAAATAATGTTTTTGAGCTGTAATATATTTTATTATATTTTGTTGTAGTAGTTATAATTAATTATATTTAGATGATAAGGTTGATTAGAATAAGAATAATTAGGATTTATTATCAGTTGTAACTCCCAATGTTAACCTCTCTATATATATGTTTGTGATGTAGGTTGCATGTAAGCTTGTAAGCTTGTAAGCTTCCAGAAAATATGAAATGAATGCTATGATTTTGTTATAACTCAAACACTCTTCCTCTCTTTCCCTTTCAGATATATTAATAAAAAATTCTACATAGTATCGGAGCTTTATTCTTAAGGGACCTGAGAGTGTGAGAAATGCCATAAACAAACCCCCAAAAAAAAAACCTACAACATGTTTACAGAAAGTTATGCCTCATAACCACCAAAGTTTACAAGAGATAACTACCACAGTTGGGTAGTAAAAAAGCAGACTCATCTTGAAGTCTGTGAAATATGGGAAGCCATAAAAACAGAGTTTGATGCAAATGATTTGCCAGAAAATCCTACGGTGACTCAGATGAAATCATTCAAGGAGAAGAAAACCAGGGAAAGCAAGGCAAAGTCATGTCTATACAAAGCAGTTTCTAGTTTCTGAAAATATTTTCAACAAGATTATGAAGTTGGGACTTGGGATCTGCCAAAGCTATTTGGGATTACTTGCAGAAAGAATTTCAAGAAAATGAAAGAGCAAAAAAGATGCAAATTTTAAATTTGCAAAGAGAATTTGAAATGCAGAAGATGAAGCCTTCAGAGACAGTTAAAGAATATGCTGATAGATTGGGAAGCATTGTCAACAAAGTGAGAATGTTAGGAGAAGATGTTCCTGACAGACGGATCCTTGAAAAAAATCTGGTAACATTAACTGAAAGGTATGAAGCAAAAATATCCTCTTTGGAAGAAACAAAAGATATGACTACAATTTCACTTTCAGAATTGACTAATGCTTTGCAAGTGCAAGAACAAAGAAGAATTCTCAGGGAAGAAATAATCATTGAAGGTGCTTTACCTGTCACAATGCCACAGAAAGATTATGCAAGAAATTTTCACAAGAAGACTATTACCAGCTAGGAAAATGTTCTTCCCAAATGCCAATATTGCAAGAAAAATAACCACATGGAGATGAGATGCTGGTGGAGACCAAATGTCAGGTGCAACAAATGTAATGAGTTGGGACACATTGCCAAAGTGTGTAAGAAGAAAGGAGAACAAAATTATGAAGCCAATGTTGCAGATCAAGCAGAGCAACTTTTTGTTGTCACATATGATGCTGATGAAGAAGAGCAAAGTGCAAAAAATCAGATACAAGCCATGATATGGTTTTCTTTGGGAATGAAGAAAGGAGCTGAAGATGACTGAATAAAAATCAGATGTACGAATGTTTACAGCATCAAAACCAAAGGGGAGTGATGAAACAATGTTTTTGAGCTGTAATATATTTTATTATATTTTGTTGTAGCAGATATAATTAATTATGTTTAGATGATAAGGTTTATTAGGATAAGAATAAATACGAGTTATTATCAGTTGTAACTCCCAATGTTAACCTCTACATATATGTTGAGTAAATCGCATATTTGGGGCCTGTACTGTTTAAAAAGTACCCTTTAGGGGTCTGTACTTTTATTTGTCCCTTTTAAGGGTCCAAACTATTGTTTATGATCCCGTTCAGAGGTCCGGGGCAGCCCGACGGCTGACGTGGACTGCTCGGCCCGTACGTGAGATGCACGTCCCAAGTTTTTGGGCAGATTGCTGCGACTAACGCGCGTGACCCTCATGCCTTGTCCACAGTGGCATGTGGGTCCCATAGTCGGGTTTTCTCCCAAAAAAAGAAATTCCAATTGATTAAACCCTTTTTTGTTTTTAAAACCCAAAATTAAAAACAAGAAACAAAATAACCCCTCCAATCAAAACGAACAGCAGCACCCCACCCAAAATAACCCTCACCCCTGAAGATCTCCTCGTCCTCCCCACCGGCCACCGCCAGCACTCCGCCGAGGAGCTCGACCGGACCTGCCTCGACGGCGGCTTCAAAAAATACGGCCAGAATTCCCGCGGGGATGATTCCTCCAATTCCAGATGGGGCGGCGGCGGCGGTAGCAGAGACGGCGGGAGCAACGGCTCTAGGTTTTCTAACCGGGAATCCATCCGGGAGTACGCCCCCTCCCGGGCCGACGAGATAGACGACTGGTCGAAGACGAAGAAGTCGCCCACCGGGAACGGTTTCGAGTCGTCGAGGAGGAAGAGAGGGCCTTGTGGTTCCTTCTTCGATTCGCAGTCCAAGGCAGATGAATCTGACAGCTGGGTGGCCAATAAGCCATCTGATCTACTGCATAGGCATGGCAGCTTCGAGAAGTGAGGCAGTTTCGACTCTTTATCGAGGGATAGGCAACCTTCCAATGGCGACGGATTCTCTGCTGCGGATTCGGATAGTAGTTGGGGAAGGAAGAATAGCTTTGATTCCTTGTTTAGAGATAGGCAATCGCATAGCGGTGGGTTTTCTGCGGCGGATTCCGATAGTAGTTGGAGGTGGAAGAGAGCAGCGGTAATGGAAGTAAAGGGAGGCCGTGGTTGGTGCTGCAGCCGAGAAAGGGCAGGATTATAAGGAGATTGATGAGAAATTAGAGAGTGTTAAGATTAGTGAAAAAGAAGGAAATCGAAAGAGGGTGGAGAAGCTTTGGTGGCAATGGGCGTTCAAGTCCAGGGAATGAGCGCACAGAAACCAGTTGGAGGAAGCCTGTTGACGTTGATGCTGATGCCTCTGGGACTCCTGTAACTGATGATGCTCCACTGAGGTTTGTTATTTAGGCCTTCTATTAAATTTGATAGAATTCAATTTGAATGCTTTTGTGATTCTTACTTGTGTACAATTTGATGTGGTTGAAATAGCCATGTTCCACATTGAGGATGTTTTCTGGTTGGCTGATTTGGTGTTTGATATTGGTTTTTCTTTTTCTGGTTTATTAAAAAGAGAAAATGGATTTAACTAAAATGAAATTTTATTTTTTGGAAAAAATTTGATTATGGGACCCACATGCCACTATGGACAAGGCGTGAGCGTCACGCGCCTCTGGCGCTTCATTCTGCCCGAAAACTTGGCGCGTGTGAGTAACGTTCGGGCCGGGCAATCCACATCAGCCGCCGGGCTGTCCCGGACCCCTGAACGGGATCATAAACAATAGTTTGGACCCTTAAAAGGGACAAATAAAAGTACAAACGCCTAAAGGTACTTTTCCAATAGTACAGGCCCTATATATACGATTTACCCAGAAAATATGAAATGAATGCTATAATTTTGTTATAATCCAAACACTGTTCCTCTTTTTCCCTTTCAGATATATTTATAAAAAATTCTACATATTTGAATGAACTGCAGCAGAGTTATTTCCTACAAAGAAACTATCAGAAAAGAAAAACATTTGGGGCAGAATAACTATCAGCAAATGATACACATACACAATGCAATATTGTATCGAGGACACTTAGCTAGGTTCTGTTTTCTTCATTAATATTTTTTGTTTTAAACCGTGAAACATAGCATCATCTCATTAATTTCCAATGAAATCATTACACAATAGAAGGTGAAACTACCCAGTCGGGTGGACAGGTCCTATTGTTTGCAGCCTTTGCCATCCAATCTGCAACTCTATTGGCTTTCCTACTTCCAAAGCTAAGGCACTTGAACTAGACGTCCTGATGGCTACACCATCTACCATGATCCCTTGATGATCCCCGCAGATTATACCCATACCTGTTTCTTTGGTAGCTAACTTGAACGAGCCGTCACAGTTGAGCTTTATCTCCCCTGTTGAGGCTTAGTCCAAGCTTCTATTTCTGGTCCCCTTCCTCGTGTCATTTCGTTTATATTAATTAATGCACCCCAGCTCTTCCTGTTCAGCAGTTGCCGCATTCATCCTCATGATTGAGACCTGTGGCTTCGCCTCCCCTGTCTCAAAAAGACATTCATTTCTCATCTTCCATATACTCCACAATACAATTGCCACTTTACTCTTTATTCCCAATCTTTCCTTGCTCTTTAATTGTTCCCCCAATTGCTTCCACCAATCTTGCACCCCGGGAAGCCAATCTCTATAATGCGCAGGCCGAGCATAGACCCAAACCAGGTGGCTTTTGCATGCTCACAAAAGAAAAATAAGTACTCCAGCGTCTCTTCTTCCCTGCCGCATACTCCACATTTTGGATCATTAATCAATAGTCTATTCGCAAGATTAGTGCTCGATGGCAACGCATCCTGCAGCAGCTTCCAAATAAAAGTTCTAACTTTGGGTTGAACTTTCAGTCTCCACACTTCATTAATATTTGCTTCATTGCTCATAAGAAGATCGTACACGATTAAAATCCTAACAACGATGGTACTAGAAATCATACATTGCCTCATTATTATTATTTTGTGTACATTGGAACTTAAAAATCACCCACAATCTCCACTCCCAAATCATCCTCAATCCCACCAACCGCTACACTACAAGGAGTGTTGCCGATGCCTTATTATATATATTGTTCTAATGAACTAGTTATTTAAATAAATTGATAAACGTTAACTTCCAATTGAAATCTAGTAGATTATTGCAACCTTACGTCCTTTTTCTGTAAGTCAATTAGCAATGGATATTAAGTTGCCTTTCGCATTTCTTAATGATAAATATAAGTTTGTTAAATTAGATTCGCTTTCTATGGAGTCACTAAGATCCCAATCCAAAAAGAGAAAAAGAAAAAAAAAAGAAATGTAGAACTTGATTAAAAACCTAATTAACTAAATAATGGATGACATCTTAATTAATTACTATCATAAAAAAAAAAAAACTGAAAGGTTTATAAACAGCCATGCATGGCCTCTGATAGCCCCCAGTCTCCATCTTGTCTTGAGTTTCAAGACAGAAAAAGTATTGATTGTTCGTGAAAAAGGGTTGCAACAAAAGGGAATGAATGAATGGTTTGGTGGACAAGTGAAATGTTTCTGGAATAGATTTGCATTGCAGATGAATGACCTGTTACCCGTTTGCTTTGTTTTTCTTCCTCTTCTTGAGAGTGACCTTTTGGCTTGTTATTAAGTAAAGGATGAGTTTAATGGGAAAAAAAGATGTAGAGGATGAGATACCTAATGAAATATGATATTAGTTCTTACATATACTTATATTGAACCGAATGATTCGACCAAAAAAAAAATTGAACCGAATGCTATTCATTAAAGGTTATGCAAATCTAGTTAATTCAAACCCAAAGCTTCAAAATGGTAGATTTTTAACATTCCTCGAAAGCCTGTTTTTAATTTAACCTCGGGTTGTATGGAATCCTACCTAATCGACACATTAAGAGATATATGTCAACACTAAAAAGCTTTTTCAAGTTGCATCCTCCTGGTAATATGAATGGTTAAAAATGGGATTACTGTCTATTATCTATCTTAATTACCATATATATATACAAAAGAACCAAGAGATTTGTTGCATGCTGAAGTATATAAAGTGTTACCACCACATCCTGAATGATAAAGTTCAGGTTGACAGTGTTAATTGGAGGTCTAGGAAGCAATCACTCAATCGAATTATATAAATGCTATACTACTCCAGATTGCACAGAGATTTGAGTCTACCCAACTCTTGAAATATAAACACCACTTGGCATGATCTATGTTTATGCTTTGTTATCGGTTTTATTTGTTTAGGCTTGTGTGAACCTTATTGTGGTGGATGCCACATTTTATTTTAACAAAGCATTTCCATTGGACCAAAAAAGAAAATAAACACCACTTGGCATGGATGAAAAATTAAAATTCTGCATTGGTGCTGTAATAATATAGTTCCACTAGTGCCCGAATGATGCACGCCCACTTCAAAAATGTGTGTATAATAGCTGCACCATCATTTTCCTACTTCGCTTTCTGCCTTTACTTTGCGGCCTTAACTATTTTAACCATATTATTGCGACCCCTCACCATCTTCTGTTCTGTCACTCAACTTACTGGAATATATATAATTTCGATATCTTCACTTTGCCTTCAAAGAAATCAATTATTAATCTAATTCAATAATATGAGTTCCAATCAAGTGTGAAAAAAAAAGTTCTTTTTAAAAATCAGGCACGGGAAGACTCACTCTACACATATGAACTGACATTAAATTATCTCTTTCACAAATCCTACTAAGTAGGACCAACTCCATGTAAGTTCACTAGCTACCTAGAAACGAATAATTAGAGCGTTACTCCAACAAATCAAACTTTTAAAAGTTAAGTTTGTGGTTACCTTTCCTCTTTTGAGACAATGACCATATACCTCTTACACTACAGGCTCACTATATAAGCTGATCAAAATCAAGAATGGTGCTGTCCAAAAACAGAAGCTTCACTTAATATTCATCACAAAGATCATCAAAATTGCTCATCAAACAGCCATCAGCCATGACCATGCTTGTAGTGAAATGTTATTCCATAATTCTATTCTTCTTAATCATATCTGTTTATGTTTCTTCTGCCAAACCATCATCTAACCACAAGAACATTAAAGCACCCTGCAAAAGGTTCGTGCTCTATTACCACGACATTCTCTTCAACGGCACCGATGCGGCTAATGCAACATCTGCGGCTGCTGCCAATGCTACATTGCTAGGCAACTTCAGCTTTGGTCAGCTTGTGGTCTTTGATGATCCTATGACAAAAGACAACCATCTTCTTTCCCCTCCGGTTGCAAGGGCACAAGGGTTTTATTTCTATGACATGAAGAGCACTTACAATGCATGGTTTGCCTATACTTTGATATTCAATTCGAGTGAGCATAGAGGGACTATTAATATCATGGGGGCAGATATGATGATGGAGAAGACTAGAGATCTTTCAGTTGTTGGAGGTACAGGAGATTTTTTCTTGACTAGAGGGATTGCCACTTTTACTACTGATACTCTCCAGGGCTTCTATTATTTTCGCCTCAAGATGGACATTAAGTTGTATGAGTGTTACTAGAGATGCCATCTATATGTTGGTTTATTTTGTTGGGTGGTCGTCCATGGAATTATATTCTTGTAATAATCTTACAAATGGGACATAATGTAATTGCTCATTATATATATATATATATATGTAATCCTTGTCCAGACAATACTTTGGGGAAGCACTCTTGAAAACACACATTCCCCTCCGTATGATGGTATTCCCCTCCTTCTGATAGTAATTCTTGTCTGGTTTTTTGAAAGAACTAATGGATAAGCAATACTTTAGAGGTTAAGGTAGCCAATTTCTATCATTCTTGAAAAAAGATTAGTCTAGGCTGTTGAATTTTTCTAAAGATGGATTGGCCTAGGAGACAATGCCAAAGAAAAAGTAGACTTGACCGTTCTTTTGCTGTAATTTTTGTTGTAATTTTTCTGGAATAAATATAATGGCTTAAAGATATCAATGTAATTTGGGGAAATGCATGTGATGATAACAACAAACATTGTAGATTGCTTCCTCCTTGTTTTTTTCATCAAGATTGTTTTCTCTGCCTTTGCCTTGTTCTAGCGCATCCTACCCTCAACCTACATCTTTTTTTTCATTTGTTTACCAAATTAAAAAAATAAAATGTTTGTTATATTTTGCCTTTTTGCATAACACATATCAAGCCCATAAAATTTTGGGCAAGACAAGTACATGATTTCTAACTTATGCCACGGGTGGACTTTCAAGTAGATCTTCGGCCCATTTTGAATACTCTTGTTTTGCATGCAAATTGGATTTGGTCATGGACTTGACTCTTCTGTAAAAATATAAAGAATTTTTTCGTTCCCCGAGGCCCAATTCCCAAGGGCCTCGTAAAGCCCTTGTTGTCTGCACTTGAAGTGGTTCCTTCCCAAGTTCAATAAACGGTATCCGGCCGGTTCGTCCCTTAAAAGCCCAATGAGTTAATTAAGAATTCAGTATAATTCCAACTATTATTCCCAGTGTTATCAGAACCGGACCGGACCGGCCGGTTCAACCAGTTGGACCGTGATCGTGTACTGCACTGGGTTTTTAGGGTAATTGGACCGGACAAGACATTGACCAGGAAAAATCCGGGTGACCCGGCCGGTTTTTACTGACCCAGTTGAACCAATGACCCGTTCGGGTCATTTTTAAAATGTAATTATCAAATTTTTGTTTATCCTTTTTCCTATTTTTATAAGAAAATAGTATTTTTAAGTAAAAATTTTGTATTTTTAGACTTTATATTTATTTTTTGTTTATAAGTATAGATAAATATGAATGTACATATATTATTAAATATTAATTATTTAATAATTATTATGTCGGTTCTATGACATTGAACCTCCGGTTCGAACCCGGTCAGAGCAGTGAACTGTGATTAAGGACCTTTTCAGGGTCAGTGCCCGGTCCGGTTGTGATAACACTGATTATTCCTCTCAATATCATTTTTTCTATACATAATGTAAAGATCAAATTTAAGATCTAGTTATCCATTACACTATCCATCATGGTGTTGTGAAAATTTTCCATTATGGTATTTTACTATCATAAACATCTCTAACACATATATTTTGAAACCTTAATGGTCAAACAAGTTTTGACTTGAAAAGTGTACCACTTCGTCTCTGGTAATAGAACTCACCCTAAAACTCCTCCTTCGGCCGATAATATGGTTGCTACCTTAGTGGAGGTAGTTCAAACTTTATGATTCTTAATATAGAGGGGTTAGTTTTGAAGACAATTAGGGTTCGATAAATAATATTTTGGTATAAAGAGAATGGAACCGGCTATAGAAACCTCTTACTTCGATTTTGGCGGCCATTGGAGTTACAATTCAGCCCTCCAATCAGCCAAGCCTCCAGGTGTTCTAAAATAAAAACTAAAATGGATTTTTTTTTCCTGTGTTTTATAGATATTTTGTGCACCATTCAGATGTGTGTTGAGATCTTGACTAATAAAAAAGATGGCACCTTAACTTAGTGGTTCTAATTTATATGTTTTGGTATCGTTGCTACTCATTGTTTATCGATGGTGGTATATTAGAAGGATCTCAGTATCGTTGGATTGGACTCAATTTATCTTGCGGGATAGACACACTAACAAAAAGAAGTGTTTACAGACTCAAGAAGATTCATCGACATTATGATATGAGGAAGATTGATGAACAGAGAAATTAAGAACAATTTGGAGAAGAAGAGGGTTTCACTGATAATAATTGTCTGGGAGTGTACACGAGAGGGTATGGAATAAACCTAGCCAATTCCCTTTTCCAGAATATTCAACACACTCTTATCCTCTCTCTTACTCCTTAATAAAAGAAACACTTAACCGACTCATTAGCTAACTACAGTAAATAACTACTAACTCAATACATGATAAGATAACTCTACCGAAGTTAGCGTCTGCTGGAGAGCTTCCCTGCCAGTGAATGAGCCATTGAGTGGCAGCAATGTTACCCATGCGAACAATCTGGCGGCTGAGAATAGAAGTAGGTTGTGGTGGTATAGCATCCTCGGTGGGTAAAGGAGGAAGAAGTGCTGTTGCAGGGCTATTACCATCATCTTCCGCAAAATAGAGACATGAAAAACATTGTGAATTGTTGCCTCTGGAGGGAGCTGCAACCGATACGCCACATTACCAACACTACCCAATATCTGAAATGGCCCAAAGTAACGCGGTTCTAACTTGGGAAATGGGCGAGCTTGGACTAAATGTTGGTGATGTGCATGAAATTACACACATTTTACAGCGCACACTATTGACTTTTGGCCTTGCATTCATTCATTATTCATGCATTTAGGTATTAAATCACCTCTTTTTCAGTCACAACTATCTTTCCTCATCCTTGGTTGCTTTCAGGTGCAATTTGGCGTATTTTGGAGCTTAATTGGCAATCTTTGGTTCAGCAGCGCCGCTGCTTGAAGAAACAGTCCAGACAGTCAGCACCGCCGCTGTCGGTAAGGAAATTTCGGCTCAGCCTATTATTTTGGAAGATTTGCACCTACAATCTAGGAAGATCAGGAGGATGCACTTGGACACTCCCTCTTTGAAAAGAAGTTTATTTTTTTGCCACTTTTATGAAGATTACTTATTCTCCGAGACTTAGGGTTTTAATTGAAGACTTGAGCATATAAATAGAGAAGAGACAAAACCCTAAGGGGAGGTTCACAACAACTTTTGAAGTCGGCAAAGAATTCTAAAGGCTAGAAGAAAAGTGATTTGTTTTAGGGTTTCAATTGTAATGTCGACAACACTTTCTTCTTTGTTTTTATCTTTCTCCATGAACTAATTCTTCTATCTAGGTTCAAGGGATGTAGCTACAGATTTGATATTTAATTTATGATTCAGTTTTTGGTTTCTTTTAATTTGTTCTTGCCTTGATTTGAAATAGAGAGTTTAACAGTGTCTGCGGCCCGATCACCCTCAAACACTTCTTAGAAGCCTTAGTGACGCACCTAACGGAGAAACTAAGAACTCAGACCATTCTATATCAGACCTCTACTCCTACTGATTGTCGAAACAGACTTTAGGGTTAGTTGAGGATAACAGCGCCTGGCACAGCGGCACTACGCCCTAGGGAAGAGCTTCACTGATGAAAGCAGGTTGTTCCAGAACTAGGGTAGGTTTGTTTCTACCCGTGACAGCAGTTGCAAACACTTTAGGTCAGGTAGCCCTTCAAGGTAGGAGGATTAGAGCACCAGAATACAGAATTGTAGTTAGACAGCGGCGCTGTAGTGAACCCCAGACAACCTAGGTTTGCATCCATTGAGTTCCCTACCTAATTGACATCCCTCTCTTCTTTTCTCTGATCTGTTTGCGTGATCAATTCTGTTTATTATTTCACTCGCCTTTATTTCCTGCTATTTACTTTATTTGTCCTTTATATTTTGAAACGCTAATCTCAAATCTCGGGTAAATGCATATATTGGGGTCCGTACTATTTAAAATGTCCCTTTCAGGGGTCTTTACTATTTTTTATCCCTTTTGTATACCCATACTATTTGATATCGTCCCTTTTAGGGGTCCGGGTCAGCCCCCTTCTGACGTGGACTGCCCGGGCAGGCACTGAATCAAACGCGCGCTAATTGAGTGACACGTGTCAACGCGTGCTACACACGCATTGCCAACTCGGCATGTGGGGCCCACTTCACTTTTTTCTCCCTGGAATTGATTTTCTTTAATTCGATTTTGTATTAAATGAATTAAATAAACATAATTAATTTTTTAAAGAAGAGGATAACCTCCACTAATCAAAACGAACAGTAGAGGAGCAGTTAAATCGAAACCCCCAAAAGCTAAAAATGATCAGCAAAGCCTCAATTTAACAAAAACCCAAAAACACCATCCCTCAATCCCCAATTCGTCAATCCCTGCTTATCTTCATCAATATAAACCCCTAATTGGTTCCTGCCTCATTTCTTTCTTTCTTTGCTTCCGTGCTACAAGATGTCGAGCAGCTCCAACCATCATCATCTCTTCTTCCTCCTCTCGCAGTGTTTTCGTGCTCCGTCGCCTTCATCTCTTCTTCTCCTTCCTATCGAACCACCACCGCCGCAGCTCGCCACGCTGACGGCACGAAGGCCTGAGTTGGTGCAGGAGCCTGTTCGCGACGAGGGCCGTCTGCGTGTGGTCGCTAGGTGTCACCGCCGCTGCTCTTTATTTCTTTTTCTTTTCTTCTTCTGTTTGTTGATGTCGGGTCTGATGCTTGATTTTCGGTGGCGGATGTTGCGGGTTTGGTTGTTGGATGGCGGTGGTTTTGCTTGTGGTGTTGATGTCAGGGCGATTGGTGGCAGGTTGTGGCCGTGGGTGGTGGTGGGTTGTTGGTGGAGTTTGTCTTCAGGTCTTGGATCCAGTGGCATTGGGTTCTCTGGAGGTCGAGCCGGCACTTATAGTGGGGTTTCACTTTTCCGGCAACCCAGTACTGTTTTATTTCTATTTTTGCCGCTTTGTGTTGCTGGTTGGATGGTCAATGATGTTCTGGTTGCATGGTGGAAGAAGAGATGATGACGGCTGCTCGTTTTGATCAGTGGAGGTTATCCTCTTTTTTAAAAAATTAATTATGTTTATTTAATTCTTTAAATTTGTTTAATACACAATCGAATTAAAGAAAATCAATTACATGGGAAAAAATTTTTGAAGTGGGCCCCACATGCCAAGTTGGCAATGTGTGTGTAGCACGCGCTGACACATGTCATTCAATTAGTGCGTGTTTGATCCAGTGCCTGCCCGGGCAGTCCACGTCAGAAGGGGGCTGACCCGGACCCCTAAAAGGGACGATATCAAATAGTATGGGTATACAAAAGGGATAAAAAATAGTAAAGACCCCTGAAAGGGACATTTTAAATAGTACGGACCCCAATATATGCATTTACCCCTCAAATCTCTATTGGTTATTTATTTTTACTGTTCATAGTCTGATCGATTGAAAGCCTGAGGTCAGTATTGTTTCGCAGTCCCTGTGATTCGACCTTGTTTACTACAGCAACGCTGTGCACTTGCAGCTGGTTTTGCGCGAACAAGTTTTTGGCGCCGTTGCCGGGGACTGCGCTAAATAATACTACTTAGTGTTTTTTATTGATTAGGCTTTCTTTGTTTTCTGATCTACTTTGCTTTCTTGTGGCAAGATATTGACAGCGCCGCTGTTACTTCTCTAGCAGTGTATGCAAACTAGGAGCCAGCGTCCTGAGCTAATCCTTATTCCTGATTTTGAAGGCACTGCTAGGGCGAACCGCAGGAAAGTAAGGCAACAGAAAGCAGAAAAAACCCTCTAGACATCAACAACGGCCAGTATCAATCCTCCAAACAATGGCCGGGATGCTGATGGTAACATCATCAACCCCCCACGCGGCCAGGATGACCTATCGAGGAATGATGAGGGTAATATCATGAATCCTGTAGACCCGAGGAACTAGCAGCGCCGGATTCAGAACGCTGCTGGTAATGACATTGTCGATCCTTTCGGCAATATTCCAGATCTGCTTATGAATCAGCTCATACGGCCTCCACATACAGCTCCTCATGGAGCCATCACATTGCCCGAGAATGACAATCCTTATGAGCTCCGAACGAATTTGGTTCAGATGGTACAAAACAAGCAGTTTGGCGGCTCGGCGCTGGAGGATCCCAACCAGCACCTAGAGGATTTTTTGGATATTTGTGCCACGACGAGGGTTCATGGCTGCTCTAAGGATGCTAAGAAGTTCCACTTGTTCAAGTTTTCACTTAGAGATGGAGCGAAAAGATGGCTGAAGACTCTACCAGCGGGTAGCATCACCACCTGGGCTCAAATGGAGGAGGCATTCCTGAAGAAATACTTTCCTAACACCAAGATGGACAAAATTTGAGGTGAAATCTGCAATTTCAAGCAGAAATATGACGAAACCTTGGTGGAAGCATGAGAACGATTTCAGGATTTGGTCCAGCGCTGCCCTGCTCATATGGTGTACCCACCAGCGCTGCTGGGAATTTTCTACCGAGCTATGTCACTAGAGGATAGACGCACCCTTAACGCTGCTGCAGGAGGGAAGTTCAAGGAAGCAACATATGAGGAAGCCAAGAGGATTATGTTGAACTTAGAGGATGAAGATCAGACGAGCCGGAACACCAGGGGTATTCATCATGTCGACAAGAATACTAACCTAGAAGCCCAGATTGCAACTCTCACTAAACACTTTAAGGATTTTACAGCAAAGATGGTACAACCCGTGGCTCATGTACAACCCGTTATTCCCAACAGTGTTTGTGAAATATGCAGTGGTCCTCACTCCTTCCTTGAGTGTCCGGAGAACAATTCTGAGGAAGAAAATTTCATTGACCGTCGTCCCAATCTGCCTTATAATAACTATAATCAGGGGTATAACAAGGGATGGCGCTCAAATCCAAATCCGAGTTACCAACAGCAGCGGCAGCTGCCATCGCGGCAGGGTGGACCACATGAGGGATCTTCTGAGACGATGGGCATGATGAAGCAACTGATGGAAAGTACGAGCAAGATTGACAAGGAAGTGACCATGCTGAAGGCTCACAACAAGATGAACGAGAATTAGGTTGCACAGTATGCCATGCAGCAGCAGCAACCACAGGGCCGGTTACCAGGACAATCAGAGGCAAATCCGAAGGAGCAATGCAATGCTGTCATCCTAAGGAGTGGAAAGGAGCTTCCAGATCCTGTTTCTAAGCCAGTATAGGAGGCGACACCAGATTCTGAGATGAAACAGGAAGCAGCGCTTGAACCTGTGATGTTGCCTGAGTCTGCCCCAAGGAAAAAGCCTTTGCCAGTGCCCTATCAGCCACCAATTCCATTCCCGCAGGTTTACAGAAAGAGCAGGCTCGAGGATTAGTACAAGAAGTTCATGGATATGCATAGTGGTCTCCGTTTGGAAATTTCAATTACCACTGTCCAAGATCAGATGCCCACATATGCTAAATTTCTGAAGGAGATCCTGACCAAAAAGCGCACTGTAGAGAAGCAAATTGTGGCACTAATAGCAAACTGCAGCGCCGTGTTGCAACACCAAATTCTCACCCCCAAGCTGGGCGATCCAGGGAGTATCTCTATTCCATGTGAAATTGGCACACAGTACTTTAACCAAGCTCTCTGTGACTTAGGGGCAAGTGTGAGTTTGATGCCTTTATTAGCAGCACAGCAGTTGGATTTTGGAGAGATTAAACCTACCCGCATGGTGCTGCAGCTGGCCGATCACTATGTTAAGTACCCTATTGGACTCTTGGAAGATGTGCCTGTGAAGGTGGGGAAATTCTTTATCCCCTGCGATTTTGTCATTATGGACATGAGGCTCGATGACCAGACTCCAATCATCCTTGGGAGACCTTTTCTAGCCACAGCGGGCGCGTTGCTTGATGCAAGAGATGGAAGTGTAACACTTAGAGTGGGAGAAGACACAGTTGAGTTGAATGTGCAGAAGGCTATGAAGTCTGAAATCCCCACCAATACCTGCTATACGGTTCAGATCCTAGATGATGATTTAGAGGATATTGTGGCTGAAGCAGCGCCCGCGGTTAACACTGTTGATGCATTATTGGTGTGTCTGGCTAAAAGTGCAGTATCGGAGGATGAAGACCCTGCTGTAGGGGATGTGTCACATTTACTCTCCACAACCCCAATTGTACATCCCTCGCAGTAGGCGTTTGAAGTACTCCAGCGTCCAGTAGCCGACGCTACCAAACCAGTGGGCGTTCCAGCGGTGGAATTGAAACCACTTCCACCCCACCTCCGGTATGATTTTCTTGGCCCTAATAATACTTTTCCTATTATTATTAGTGCTAACCTTTCTGCAGGTAAGAGAGATGCTTTGGTGAGTGTCCTCAAGCAACACCGCACTGCTATTGGGTACACTATTGATGATATCAAGGGAATCAACCCTTCCCTCTGCATGCATCGCATCCCACTAGAAGAGGGATGGAAAGCAACGTTTGAGCATCGGAGGAGGCTCAACGAGAACATGAAGGAGGTGGTCAAGAAGGAAATCCTTAAATTTTTTGACGTTGGGATCAATTATCCCATCTCAAATAGCCCGTGGGTGAGCCCTGTTCACGTGGTGCCTAAAAAGGGAGGGATGACAGTGGTCCGCAATGATAATAATGAGTTAATCCCTACCCGTATAGTGACGAGGTGGTGCATGTGTATTGATTACCGCAAGCTTAACAGCGCCACCCGTAAGGACCACTTCCCTCTTCCTTTCATTGATCAGATGCTTGAGCGCCTTGCCAAGCATTCCCACTTCTGCTATTTGGATGGGTACTCCGGTTTCTTTCAGATTCCCATCCATCCTAATGACCAGGAGAAGACTACCTTCACTTGCCCACACGGTACATTTGCATACAGGCGCAAGCCCTTTGGTTTGTGTAATGCGCCTGCTATCTTTCAGCGTTGCATGATGAGCATATTTTCTGATTTCATCGAGCACATCTTGGAGGTTTTTATGGACGATTTTTCTATTTATGGTATTTCATTTGATGATTGTTTGAAAAATCGAACCAAGGTGCTGCAGTGCTGTGAGGTGACCCGTTTGGTATTCAATTGGGAGAAGTGTCACTTCATGGTATGAGAAGGTATTGTACTGGGACATTTAGTCTCAGCACGTGGAATTGAGGTGGATAAGGCTAAAATTGAAGTTATTGAGAAATTGCCTTTACCTACTAGTGTTAAAGCTGTTCGTAGTTTCCTTGGCCATGCTGGTTTCTATCGACGCTTTATTAAGGATTTCTCAAAGATTGCAAAGCCTTTGACGAACCTCCTTATAAAAGATGTCGACTTTGTATTTGATGAGTCTTGTGTAGATGCCTTTTGCAGGTTGAAGCAGGCGCTGGTGACCGCACCGATCATGCAGCCCTCTGACTGGACACTGCCGGTTGAGATTATGATTGATGCCAGTGATTATGTTGTTGGTGTTGTGCTGGGACAACAGAAAGATGGCAAGTTGTATGCCATATTTTATGCCAGCCGCACCCTGGATGATGCCCAGCTCAACTACGCCACCACTGAAAAGGAGCTGCTGGTAGTGGTGTTTGCCATAGAGAAATTCCAGTCCTATCTTCTTGGGTCGAAGGTGATTGTCCATACTGATCATGCTGCCTTGAGGTACCTCTTGACCAAGAAGGAAGCCAAACCCCGCCTTATTCGCTGGATTCTACTCCTCCAAGAGTTCGACTTAGAGATAATCAATAAAAAGGGGACCGAGAATGTTGTGGCCGACCATCTCTCCCAGATTATCCTAAATCGGGATTATTCACCTCTGGATGCGCCTCCTATCAATGACCAGCTCCCGGATGAGTATTTGGTGGCAGCAGTGTCCACTGTCTGGGCAACCAGGCCCGCTGCTGAGATTTTTCGACCGGATTTCCCTTGGTATGCACCATATGTGAACTACATTGTATGTGGCATATTCCCACCTGATATCAGCTATTCCCAGAAGAAGAAATTTCTCTCTGATGTCAAGCACTATTATTATGATGAGCCATATCTGTACAAGCACTGTGGGGATAGCATAATTCGCAAGTGCCTACCGGAGGAGTCCCATAAGATGGTGATTGCTAGCTACCATCTGACCCCTTATGGAGGACACTATGGCGCCCAAAAGACAGCCATCAAGGTACTTCATTCCAGTTTCTTTTGGCTTACCATTTACAAGGATGCCAGGGAGTTTGTAAAATCTTGTGACCGTTGCCAGCGCACTGGGACTATTTCACAATGCCATGAAGGTCCATAGCAGGGGATGCTGTTTGTTGAGCCAATTGATGTGTGGGGTATCGACTTCATGGGTCCTCTCCCCTCTTCCAAGTTAAATCAGTACATCCTCGTCACTGTTGATAATGTGACAAAGTGGGTTGAGGCCATTGCATCTCCAACCAATAATGACCCTGTTGTAACAAGGTTTCTGAAGAAGAACTTCTTCACCAGATTCGGCGTTCCAAGGGTTATCATCAGTGATGGAGGTTCTCATTTCTGCAACAGGTTGTTTGCGGCGCTGTTTTAGCAATATGGGATTTCTCATAGGGTTGTAACCCCCTATCATCCTCAGACCAGTGGCCAAGTGGAGGTTTCTAATAGGGAGATCAAGCATATCCTGGAAAAAACTGTTAGTGCCACCCACAAGGACTGGTCCATGAAGCTGGATGACGCGCTGTGGGCATATAGGATAGCCTACAAGACTCCTATCGGCACAACGCCCTACAGACTTGTGTATGGGAAGTCCTGCCACCTTCTTGTTGAGTTGGAGCCCAAAGCCTATTGGTCAATAAAGGCTTTGAACTTTGATGATAAAGCAGCTGCATCTCAATGAGATTGAAGAAATCTGCCTGGAGGCCTATCAAAATAATAAAATCTACAAGGAAAGATCCAAGAGGTGGCATGATAGCAATATCATTCGTAGGCAGTTCCGAGAGGGCGAATCAGTGTTGCTGTTTAACTCCCGCATGAAGCTGTTCCCTCGGAAACTTCGATCTCGGTGGACAGGGCCCTATACCGTGGTGAGAGTGTTCCCACATGGTGCTGTTGAGGTTCAGAAGGGTGATGCACTACCTTTCAAGCTGAACCACCAGCGACTCAAGCGGTACTTTCCTGATGCACCAGTGGATGAACCGACCACTGCTTCACTAGCAGCTCCCGCTGCTGAGTGACGTGCGTACCGTGCAGCCAAGGGACGTTAAAGGCAGCGCTGCTCGGGAGGCAACCCGAGGTAAGTTTTACTTTTAGTACATCCCTTTAGTTTTATTTTTGTTGTTTTGTTTTTGTTGTTGTTTTGCAGCCCTAAAAAGTATAAAAATCAAAAAAGCCATAAAGACAGGGACAATATGATGGGAAGCAGCGGCACTGCTAGTGCAACACACCGTATTCGGCAAACAGAGAAGCATTCCTATCCTTTCTCTTGCATTTTATATTTTCCAACATGCACTATGTGCCATGACGTGTGTTATATTTGCTGTTCTGCTAAATGACCATCATACCCTTGCATTCATGCATTTTCATTCTCGAGAGTTTGCGCCAAAATTCAAGTTTGGGGGTATCTTCTTCTTCCCGAGATAGGAATGGGAATAGTGGCTAATTTTTAGAGAAAATTCAGATCTGGGGCTGATCAATTGCAGAAAATTTGGAGTTGTGATTTGGGATGGCCGAAAATTTTGGGAGCAGTGTTTCATGCCCACTTATGGCGGTTGATTGCCACTACTGCCAACATCCACCACCTTTCATTACTCCCCTCCTAAATTCCCTCCATCATCCTCTACACTTCCCAAAACCCACACCCAACCGCCACCCTCCCTCCCTACATCCCGTCCAGATTCATCCCCCCACCCCCACACACTTACCCACACATCGCCGACCACACCTCCCAATCCCCTTCTTTCTCTTTCTTTTCTTTTCCCTTTCTTTTTTTTCTTTTTCTTCTTTTTCCGTCCTCAACCCGACACCCTTCTCCCCCAATCCCTAAATTGACTACCTCCTCCACACTCATTGCCGGCGAACCCACCACCACTTCCTCTCCCTTCCATACCCCGCCCTCTTCGCCTACCACTACCCAACATCTACACGAGACCACACCCGCCACACACACCACCATGGCCGAGACCACCCCCAAGTCTGCCACCATCTCTTCCACTCCACTACCACGCACACCCCCACCGGTGGATGATGTCGTTCTCCGCAACCCGCTGCCTCTGGATGACGTCCTCTCCCTCCCATGACACCAGTCCTACTCCTCACCTCCTATGACCGAGCCATTCCGGCCCTCTCCTACCCGCTCCGGATCCTCCTCCACCGAGCGCGACCGGACTCCATCGCCACAGCGTCGTCACAGGCAACCTGACGGTGTTTATTTTGTGGACCTTGAGAGCCCCAATACCCCTCTGTGCACTGCCTCCCCCATCCCTCATCCATCCCATCGCAGCGGCCGGAGCGCGATGCAGCAGGCCTCCTTGGCTAGCCGCACCGCTACTGCCAAAGCCAAGAGAGATGGCAAGAGGCCGTCTACCTCTTCTCCTCCACCTCCCAAGCGACGCAGCAGGGCCTGCACACCAGCCTCCTCTCGCAGCATCCGTAGCCGTGGCGCTACTGATACTGAGGATGATTCTGGGGCAGTGAATCCTCCTCCTGGTCCTATGATTCTTTTAGTGTATGACCAGCACTGGCTGCAGCATTCTGAGCAGGCCGGGAAGGAGGTGCTGAACTCCCAATTCTTCGACCTCGCCACTGCTATCGCTTATAAGTGGGTACCTTTGATTGATGAGCTCTTTGAGGCTGTTGGGTGGAAGCAGTTTTCGGTGATGAAGGAGTACAGTTATGCTGCCTTGGGAGTTTTATGGGAGTTTCAAGCTGATTAATACCAACAGCGACACTGGTGAGCCTGAGCAGATTTCTTTCCGGCTTGAGAACAGGACACATATTATGACGCTGCAGGAGTTTAATGCTATGTTTGGGTTTGCCGATGACGGTTTGATGGAGTCTCCTGAGGAGTATGATGCTGCAGCAGTTTGGGCGGAGTATTCCACTGACCCGCTGCCTTACAATCCCTCTCGATCCCCGGGCACTGCTTTGAAGGACCCGATGTTGCGCTATGTGCACAATGTCTTGGTGCGTACTATCTTTTGTCGGGAGAGCAGCAAGATAGTGGTGACTGCCGAGGCACTGTTATTCCTTTGGTGCTTTGTCAACCGCCGCCGGGTTAACACTAGGCACTTTATTTTTGGCCGGTTCCATCATCACCTGTCCCAGACCTATTTGGGCTGCTTCGGGTTCATCTCTGCTCTGGCCATGCACTTTCAGGTCGATCTCTCTCGCTACCGGGTGCTAGATGAGGTTGTTACTTGCAGCCCTAGCGTGGCTGCTAAGTTCCTAGGCCATTGGGACCCCAATAGGAGGAAGAAGGAGGCTGCCTCTACTTTTGGTGCATCAGCAGCACCCACTGCTGAGGAGTTTCAGGCGCTGCAGCAGCACTTTGACGCCTGCATCACTGCAATGCAGACTGCACATGATGAGCAGTTCCACCTGTTGCACGGTCTTCTCCTCTCCATCCAAGAGCAGCTGCCGCCCAAAGCCCCGTGATGAAAATTTGGCCTGGCTCTCGGGATTTGCATTTCACGTTTCTTTTTAGCATGTTTATTTTGTTCTTTTCTTTTTCTTTGGACAAGTTTGGGGGGTGTCTCCCTTTTTCTATGTTCTTATGTTTTTGTTGGTGCTAAATTTCTACCCCAGTGAGGACACTGTGGCAATCAAGTTTGGGGGAGGCAGAAATTAGCATTTCTTTGTTTGTGTTTCGTTTATGCACTATGTTGTTATGGCCCAAATAACTTGTGTTCTGTATGTTGTTGGTTTTTATATGCATTTTCTCGACTTATTCGCTGATGCAGCAACTGACAGCGCCGCTGCTTACTTGTTGTTTTCGATTCCTGGTTATTTTAAACATTCAATTTTGGCTCGTCTTTAGCTAAGCTTAGTCTATACATGATGAGAAATTGAATTCAGCAGTGTAATCATGCCCCATCGAGGTAACAAGTGCCAAACTTTTCGTTAAAATTGGGCAGTACCTATTGTTAGCTATTTTAGAACCGACTCTTAATTATCTTTTGAGGCGAAATTTTTATCATCTTGGCATATTTAAGGATGTGATATAGGCATTGTTTGATGAGCTTAATTTGCCTTTATCCTACCTATATCGTTATTTCCTTTGACAACCCCGTTTGAGCTTAAGTTGATGGTCGATTTTCTTTGATATTACCCACATCATCACACCTCAACTTTTTAAGCCTTGCACGACCATCATGGTGCTTTTAAAGCATATTGTTCTTTGAATTTGAGACCGACCCTGTCTGCTTGCCTTCCTCGTTCTACTTTTTAGTGTGACAGTATTGAGGCAGCGTTGCTGCTAGGTGAAAAAGATGGAGTTTGTCAAACCTTTGAGTGGAGCTTGGTAATTCAAATGACATGGAGATCTGTTATGTACTGTTGTAAGATCAAGGGAGTGTTAAAATAGGGGTACACAATAAAAAAACATCAAAATCATAATAAAAAAAAAAGATTAAAAGTGAAAAGAGGTACCATTTATGCTCCCTTGAAAATCTTTTGTTTACATTATCTCCTATAATCAAATATTTGTTGCAGTATTCTGGTTTTTCTTGGTATAAGTAATTAAACTGAAGATGAAGCTATCTAAGTTAGAATTCTGGAAGGTAAGCAGCTGTTGTTAGCCTATCTATTTTTCCTTTCCTTGGTAGCCTAGCCTATCCCCATTACAAGACCAAGAAAGACCTGTTGATCCTTGTTTATGCCTTGATGAACATTAGTGGAGATTGAAAATTTGAGTCGGATTATGAAATAGCGAATTTTGGCCCCGGTACTTAACTCATCACACTGGCATGAGAAACTTGATGGTTAATGGTTACTTGCTGTTTTCTTTTGATGACCCTTGCATCTATTAGCTTTGCTAGATTTGAGCTGATGATATTTCTTTCAAAAAGATATACAGGATACTGAGCAGTAAGCATTGCCGCGTGCATGACAGGCGTTGCTGATGTGTTTGACTGGGAGAGCGTTTGTAATTTCCTGCAGCATCATTTTCTCTATGTTCTGATTCGTGTTTTTGCTTGAGGACAAGCAAAGGTTCAAGTTTGGGGGAATTTGATGTGCATGAAATTACACACATTTTACAGCGCACACTGTTGACTTTTGGCCTTGCATTCATTCATTATTCATGCATTTAGGTATCAAATCACCTCTTTTTCAGTCACAACTATCTTTCCTCATCCTTGGTTGCTTTCAGGTGCAATTTGGTACATTTTGGAGCTTAATTGGCAATCTTTGGTTCAGCAGCACCGCTGCTTGAAGAAACAGTCCAGACAATCAGCAGCGCCGCTGTCGGCAAGGAAATTTCTGCTCAGCCTATTATTTTGGACGATTTGCACCTACAATCTAGGAACATCAGGAGGATGCACTTGGACACTCCCTATTTGGAAAGAAGTTTATTTTTTTCCACTTTTATAAAGATTACTTATTCTCCAAGACTTGAGCATATAAATAGAGAAGAGACAAAACCCTAAGGGGAGGTTCACAATAGCTTTTGAAGTCGGCAAAGAATTCTGAAGGCTAGAAAAAAAGTGATTTGTTTTAGGGTTTCAATTGTAATGTCGAAAACACTTTCTTCTTTGTTTTTATCTTTCTCCATGAACTAATTCTTCTATCTAGGTTTAAGGGATGTAGCTACAGATTCGATGTTTAATTTATGATTCAGTTTTTGGTTTTTTTTAATTTGTTCTTGCCTTGATTTGATATAGAGAGCTTAACAGTGTCTGCGGCCTGATCACCCTCAAACCCTTCTTAGACGCCTTAGTGACGCACCTAACGGAGAAACTAAGAACTCAGACCATTCTATATCAGACCTCTACCCCTACTGATCGTCGAAAGAGACTTTAAGGTTAGTTGAGGATAACAGCGCCTGGCACAGCGGCACTGCGCCCTAGGGAAGAGCTTCACTGACGAAAGCAGGTTGTTCCAGAACTAGGGTAGGTTTGTATCTACACGTGACAGCAGTTACAAACACTTTAGGTCAGGTATCCCTTCAAGGTAGGAGGATTAGAGCACCAGAATACAGAATTGTAGTTAAACACCGGCGCTGTAGTGAACCCCGGACAACCTAGGTTTCCATCCACTGAGTTTCCTACCTAATCGACATCCCTCTCTTCTTTTCTCTGATCTATTTGCGTGATCAATTCTGTTTATTATTTCACTCGCCTTTATTTCTTGCTATTTACTTTATTTGTTTTTTATATTTTGAATCGCTAATCTCAAATCTCTATTGGTTATCTATTTTTACTGTTTATAGTCTGATCGATTCAAAGCCTGAGGTCAGTGTTGTTTCGCAGTCCCTGTGATTCGACCTTGTTTACTTCAGCAATGCTGTGCACTTGTAGCCGGTTTTGCACGAACAGTTGGCGATAGGATTTGAGTTTCAAATAAACCCAATTGTCAACCGAGAATTCCCTATCAGTGCGATGCTTATTGGATTGAGTCTGCATGTGCTGTTGAGCAGCAATGAGATTAGCACGGAGCTTGGTTAGGACCTGCTCCCTATGTAACAGCAACTTGTCCACTAACTCAATGGGGGAATCCTTGGGAAAATAAGGAACATGGATAGGGGGCGGATATCCGTATAAAGCCTCAAAGGGAGTGGTTAGGAGGGAGGTGTGATAAGTAGTGTTATACCAGTATTTGACCAAGCTAAGCCATGAAAGCCACTCCTTAGGAGAGTCCAGAATCATGCTGCGAAGATAGGATTCAAGGCAGTGAATAACCACCTCGGTCTGGCCATCGGTTTGAGGATGGTATGCTGTGGAATATTGCAAAGTTATTCCTTGAAGCCAAAATAATTCCTGCCAATACCTGCTTAAAAACACTGGATCTCGATCACTAGTGATAGTATTAGGAAATCCATGTAATTTGTATATAGTATCCAGAAAAAGTTCGGCAACCGTCGAGGCTATATAAGGATGAGCTGAAGCAGCGAAGTGGGCATACTTTGTGAACTGGTCCACTACTACAAAAATAATTGATTTACCTTTGCAAGGAGGTAAACCCTTAATAAAATTCATGCTTAGATCAGTGAATACACCAGCAGGAACAGGAAGGGATTGTAATAAACTAGGAGAAGGAGAGGTGTCATACTTACAATGTTGACAGGTGACACACTCCCGTATATATTGGCGAATGTGTTTCTCCATACCCCGCCAATAAAATATGGATGCAACCTTCTGCATAGTGGCATGGACACCAGAATGACCCCCTAGAGAAGAGTTATGATAAACAGAGAGAATCTGTTGTTGTAAAGCTGGAACCACCAACTTGCCTTTCCGCTTGAGTAAATTTCCAGCAAAGGTATATTTAGGATGAGAGGCAGAATTTTAGTGGAGATCCTGTATTATCTTGACAAGTATTGGATCTGTACACCACCCGGCTTGAAGTTGCTGCATAAGATCAGAAGAAATAGTGGATAAGGCCATTAGTTGCAGCTGTGAACAATGAATTCGCGAAAGAGCATCAGCTGCCTGGTTATTGCAACCTTGCTTATATTGCACTTCATAGTCAAAAGACATTAATTTGGCCAACCAATAATGTTGACTAGGGATGGACACTTTCTGCTCTAGTAAGTATTTCAAACTCTGAAGGTCTGCGTGAATAATAAAATGGCGAGCTTGTAAGTAATGCTCCCATTTCTTTATTGCAAAAAGGATCGCCAACAATTCCCTCTCATAGACGGATAGTGCTTGATGGCGAGGACTTAAAGTAGTGCTGATGAAGGCTAGAGGGTGCCCATTCTGCATCAAAACGGCACCAATTTTTGAGCCAGAAGCATCAGTCTCAACAATAAATGGTTGAGTAAAATCTGGAAGGGCAAGAACAGGAGCAATATTTAATAAATATTTTAATTGAGCAAAGGCAATGCGAGCTTCATCCGGCCAAACAAAAGTCTCTAGCTTCAAAATATCAAAGAGTGGCCGACAAATGTGTCCATAATGTTGAATAAACCTCCTATAATAATTGGTTAAGCCAAGAAATCCTCGGAGCTTCTTAAAAGTGGAGGGAGTAGGCCAGGTAAGGACGACCTCGATCTTAGCAGGGTCGGTGGAGATGCCCTTGGCAGAAATAACATGGCCTAAATAAGACACCTGAGGAACACCAAAAAAGCACTTACTACGTTTAGCATAAAACTGATGATGCCGGAGAACAGATAAGGCAATGCGTAAGTGAGTAAGATACTCCGATGGAGTTCGACTATAAACCAAAATATCAGCGAGAAAAACCAAGATCAATCGGTGGAGGTATGGTTTGTATATCTCATTCATTATGCACTGAAATGTGGAAGGAGCATTGGTCAAGCCGAAAGGCATGACCAGAAACTCGTAATGGCCATTATGAGTCTTAAATGTCGTCTTGTGCACATCAGCAGGGTCCATGCAAATATGGTGATACCCGGATCGTAAATCGATTTTAGAGAAGAAAACAGAACCATGTAATTCCTTCAGCAACTCCTCGGTAACTGGAATGGGATACTTATCCTTTATAGTGTGTTGATTGAGTGCTCGATAATCCACACAAAACCGAGTGGTGCCATCCTTTTTCTTGACCAATACCACAGGAGCAGCAAATGGGCTCTTGCTATGTTGAATGACCCTGGTAGACAACATATCAGCAACCATGGTTTCAACTGTATCTTTTTGGAGTGTGTTATATCGATAGGGTCGAAGATTTATGGGGGCAGTGTTTGGAAGGAAGGGTATTTGGTGGTCAAATGATCAAGGTGGTGGTAGAGTGGCAGGTTATTGAAAAATATTGGTAAATTCCTACAATAGGGGTTGCAAGAAAACCGGGGTAGGGTCATCATGAATTATAGTGGTGGAGGGTGCAGAATTGATATAACAAAGATGTACCGAAGAGACGTGAGTAGGGTGGTGTAAGAGTTTGTGAAGTTGGGATTCGGATATAGGGGTGACAGGTGGAGGAGGAATGCCTTTAAGAGTAATGGGCTGATTGTGGTAGACAAATTGCATGGTAAGTGTGTTGAAATTGAAGGTGATCTGGTCAAGTGTACGCAGCCACTGAACACCAAAAATCATGGAGTAATAATTGAGGGGAATGACGTAGAAATTGGTAGAATATTGCTGACCCTGCATAAACCAACTCAAATCGACACACATAGCAGCACATTGTATCATAGTGCCATTAGCAACAGTAATAGAAATAGGTGAAACAAGTACTAGGGGTAATTGCAATTTAGTTGCAACACCAATATCCAAGAAATTGTGAGAGCTTCCAGAATCAAGTAAAATATGAAGTGACTTCTGAAAGAGAGTACCGTAGAGACGGAAAGTGTCACTGCTATAGTTGCCCGAAAGAGCATTCAAAGAAACTTGTGGTTCCAACAGCTCGGCGTCTGAGAGCTCAATGAAAGGATGATCAGAATCCAATTCAGGAGTGTCCATCTGTACCAGAAATAATTGTTTACCCTGACAATGGTGGCCAAGGAAAAACTTGGCAACGCACTTGAAGCACAAGTTCTTAGCTCACTTATCAGTAATCTCAGCATCAGTGAGGGGCTTGAAAGCCGGTGAAGGGCGACGGTGAGGGGGTAAATAGGTGGGTTTTGTAGGGGGTGCGGGTAGAGCAAAGACAGGGGGCGGGCTGGTAGAATAGTGCGAGGAGTGGGAAGAGAAGAGGGAGTGGGGGGTAAGTGATCTGAGGTTCAATGGGTGTGGATGGTAGAGTAAGGGTGGGTGATGCACAAGCCGAGAGATAGGTGGCTTATAACCTGGCTAATGATTGGGCTTCCCTCATCGAGTTAGGATGTAACATTCGAACCATGGTTTGAATCTGAGGCTGAAGACCCCCGAGAAAAATGCTTAAAGCATGTGCCTTACTAAGTTGAACCTGGTGACTGAGCTGATCAAAGGCCTTGAGGTAATCCTGGAGCTTCCCTGTTTGTTTAAGATTAGAGAGATCTGACATCGGATCCTCATAGGCATAAGTACCAAAACGGGCAATGATGGCCGAAGAATATTCTTCCCAAGTGAGAGCAATAGCTGGATTCCGATTGGCAATAAAGGACTGATGCCAATGTAAAGCGTCATCATCCAAATGAATCATGGCCAGAGTAACCTTACTATCTAGGGGAGTCTGATCTACTAAGAAAAAATGGTTGCATTTGTAAAGCCACCCCTCAACATTTTCGCCCTTAAATACTGGAAAGTCTACTTTCGTCAAGTGAGTAGACAAGGAAGGGAAGGTGTTACCCCAGGGTGAAGGAGAGCTGGATTAGGACAGCGATGGCCCTGCTGAAATGGATCCGTGTGGAGAAGCCACCATGGTGGCCGGAGGAATGGCCGATGGAGGCGGATCAGAAACAGAAGAGATCCGCGACTCGTCCGGTCGACGACAGAGCGTTTGGAGACAAAGCTCGATGTCCTCCATATCCCGGTCATGTTTGGCCGACGAGTCAAGGACCCGTTTCTCAAGCTGCCCATATTGATCTTCAAGTCCCTTGAGACGAGTCTCTAGATTAGCAATTTCTTGGGCCTGTGTTTCTGGAGGCATGGAGATGGCCGAGGAGCGGGTGGCTCAGCTACCAAATGATATGAGAAAGATTGATGAACAGAGAAATTAAGAACAATTTGGAGAAGAAGAGGGTTTCATTGATAATAGCTGTCTGGGAGTGTACACGAGAGGGTATGGAATAAACCTAACCAATTCCCGTTTCCAAAATATTCAACACACTCTTATCCTCTCTCTTACTCCTTAATAAAAGAAACACTTAACCGTCTCATTAGCTAACCATAGTAAATAACTACTAACTCAATACATGATAAGATAACTCTACCGAAGTTAAAACCACACGACACAACACAAATAATAACCAACGACATGTAGTACTGCTCCATATCACATTACCCGAACTTAAAGTCTCCTATCACCTTTCTCCACCAATTGAAGCTGACTTGGTTTCAATAGATACAGAATTCATTTTCGGCTATGGTTGAACTTTATTAATTCATGTTTTTGAAATTTGTAAATAATGAACACTCCTATTTGGAATTCAAGTTCTTGTTTATTTTAAAAATACTAGTTTTGTGCACGTGCGTTGCACGTGGTACAATTTCGTGTTTTTTTAAAGTAATTTTATGATAATTTAAAGATTTTTTTTAAAAAAATTAGGTGAAATATTCACACTATAATTTATAATTTTATAGATAAACTACAAACTATTAATATAATAATTACCTCATATTTAGCATCAAATAAATCATTACCTCTTCTTGTAACACCCCAAATTTTTCTTTTTAATTTCTATGGAATTTTTGGAAATTTTATTTTCAATTTTACCCGCAGAATTACCAGGATTTTTGGTCAAGGAAATTATTATTATTAATTTTTTTCTTGGAAAAGTTATTTTATATTTTTTTTGGAATTAACCCTTAGATGGTTTCTTCGGGATTAATTGGAGTTTCGAGATCGAACATGGAGTTTATTATAGTTTTTATCAAAACTATGTAGTTTTGGATTTAAAGGAAAAGAAAAGAAATAATAAAAACCAAACCCAGAGGTGAGTTGACCGTGCCCAAGACCGAAACGACGTCGTTTCGGTCTTGGCCGGTAAAACTCCTAATTTCTTTCCTTTCTTTTCTTTTTCCTTCTTTTCTTTTTCTTCTTTGGTTTTTCCGTCGCCCCCACTCTACCAGATTTATTCTCCACGATTTCTAGCCAAATTTTTCTCTCCAAATCGTGACGGTTATCACCTCGGATTCTCTTCCTCTCCTAATTTCTTTTCGTTCTTTTGTTTCTTTTCCTCTCCATCTCCTTTTCTCTACTACAAGCCGCCGTCATCACTTCTTCTCTTCCCTCAAACTCATAAATCGTCGCCCTTGTCACACGCCGTCGCCGCCTTTATTCTTTTTTCTTTCCTTTTTGAATTGCTGCATGCACACAGCCACGGCTGTCACTGTTGATTCTTTGGGATAGGCAGGGCACGGGCTTGGGGAAGACGGGTGGTAGTGCAAGGACTCGAGGACGAAGCTCAAGCGTGCTCCGCCGTCGTTTGCAAAACCGGGTAGGTACCTCGCTGTCTCCTTTCTCCTCTTCGTCCTCTGTTTTTCCATTGTGATGTTGTCACTACCCCGTTTGGGTTTTCTGGTGTGGTGGTTTCTTGTTGGTCTATGGTGGCAGGTTTGTGTCTATGTGGGTGGTTGTTGCGCCGTTGTCGGTATGTCTGTGTGGCTTGAGGGCGGTGACGGCTGGTGGTTGGCGGTGGATCTAGTGGTTGGTGTTCTTGGGTCGAGGTATTGTTGTTTTGTTTGAGAATGGCGGGGTTGTGCAGGATTGTCGTTGGTGGCTCGGGTTTCTGGTCGCCGGCAGTGAGTGTTTTCCAGTGATGGATTCGAGATTTGGGTTGGATCCGGGTTCTTGGATTTTAGATCCTGTCAGGACGGATTCCACTTTTCGGTAAGGATTCTGACACCTCTTCCCGTTTTTGGATCCTTTTTGCTGTTCTGTGGTGGCTGTGATGTTGGATTGAATTTTAGATTCATGTGTGTGGGGTTGTGCTATTACTGGACAGATCGGGGATAAGCGTTTCCGAGGGCTCGGGTTGCGCTTCCGGTGAAGTTGGCCGGAATCCAGTAAGGACTGATCGAAATCCGGCGGGTCAAGCACTGTTCCGGTGAGATGGTGTGCATTCGGGCAGTACACGGTAATTTCAGGGCAACGACGTGCATTTCATTTCTTGTACAAGGAATGTACTGAAAATGCATTTAATTAGTGTATTAAAGTAAAATGGACTTAATGGAAACCGAGTTTGGAGAGTTGAGTGGCGTGGCCGGAATTTATCCGACGCACATAGTATCTTTAGGCCGAAAAGGTTTAGGCTCGGGAGTTCGATAATACAATTATTATGATGGGTCAGGCCCAGACCCAATTTATGACATTATGTAAATATGGGCTTTAGGCCTAGTGATTATGATGGGATTTGGCTTTAGGCCCAAAGGCTATTTAAACACGATAACTTCTGTTGATATGGGCTTTAGGCCTAGTAAGGATTTAAGGATATGGTTGAGCTTAACGACTCAAGATAATATAACGGAACAAGCACGTTTTAGCATACATTCATCATGTCTATGTGTGAACCTTATGTGTGGTCGTTTGTTATAAATATAGGATTGTCGAGGCAGAACGAGGCTTTAGTTCCGAGGCAATTAATATGGCCCAGATAAGGACATATAAACCTTTGTATGCATTACTTCCTACAATACTCGGTTAATAAACATGGTATATGAAGTTGAAATTCTTGTTTGGCATTGAATGTTGTATGCTTGTATGCCTGTTGTGCTGATGATCTTACTTGCACTTTGTATCTTGATGATGATGCCTTTGATGCGGTATGCCTGATTATGTGAATTGTGTGCCAGTGTGATATGATATGCCAGCTGGGTATGATTTTATTTGTTATGAGATATAACATGTGATATGATTTTTGAGGTTCGTGTGGTGATTTGTGGGCCGGTGGCCTGGATTTGAAAATAAAATGTTAAATCCACACAACCCCTGACAATCATAACGTATGGCACACATAACTCGTTAAGTATAACTGAGAATAAAGTACAATAAAAATATACTACTGTGGGGCTGTTGACCGGTTGGTTCGAGCGGGAAGTGATACCCCTTGGGATTGCATACGCGATAGCATGGTATGTGCGGTTTAGTATATGGATCTGTGATTACCAGTTCTACCTCCCTCTTTCTTTCTCCCCTTTTCTACCTCTCTCTTTCTCTTTGTGTGTCTCTCTCTCACTGATTGCATTGAGCCTTGCCCTGATTATATTGGGCTTATGCCTGGTTGTCTCATGAGACGGGACCGAGCTCGATGTACACAGCAGGGTGCCTTAATAAAATATTCAATCCTAATAATGATAAAATACAATGATAATAAGATGATCAAAGACAAGTGATGGTTTGAAGTTTGATGATGACTTGTGTTATGCATTGTGACTTGTTTGTGCACTATGGTTGTTATTGCTTGATGTCGGTGTATTTGTGGTTGATTTGTATTCGTATATTCTGGTTTATTTGTTTGCAGTGAGACAGTGGTTGGTCTCACCCCCTCACAGTCTTTACACAGGTTAACTAATCGATGATCAGGAGTGCACATCAGTAGGTGGCGGTGTTTTCCTCTCATCGGGTCGGATTCATAGAGTTATTTACATATTATCATATGTAAATGTCTTCCGCTACATTTATTGTATGATTTATTGGAAAATTATAAAATGATTATGTTGTTTGTATCGTATTGAAACGCCCCGGCCCGTATTTACCGTACACAGTAAACACGTGCCGAAACTGTGACAACCCAACCAGACAAAGCCCAGCATACAGTGTATATGACAATAACTCGGGCTCAACAGTCCATAATAATAACAACAAAAATAACTCATCACGGCCCAATGGCCCAACAATGACAAAGTATGCACAGCGGAAGACTTTAAAACTCACAAAGACACTGTATGCCATACTGATGCAACTAATGGATCCGAGCCCTGTCCAAGGGAATACGCTGCAGCCTGTCTGGAATGCATCAACCTGTACCAAAAGATAACTCATCCTACGGGATGAAAGCCCGCAGGTGAGGGGTGAGTCCGAAGTGCTCACGACAATGGAAAGAC